>JAKCPI010016338.1:0-66691 GCA_023213315.1 Euborellia annulipes | reverse complement strand
TATTCTAGCTTTATAAGTTGAAGCTTATAATAAATTTATAAAAAAAAATCGTGAAATAAGAATTTATGGATTGAGCGCATCGATGCATGAAAAATTCCTATAATTTGCTCCTTTACATTTTTTTTCTTCTTGTTTTGGCCAAAAAACTAATTTTTTCTTACATTCCATTAAGAAATTTATAACAATTTTGATGACGTTATTTATTCACCTCCAACGTGTAAACCAGTATTAAGCTATGAATATAACATTTTTTTTATAGTTATATTTAACAGGCTGAGTACATGCACTCATATATTTTAAGAGAAACAGGATGTAGTTGATATCCTTATGAAAAGACAATTAAAATTGAAATATTTTTTCCCGGAATATGTAGAAGAAAGTAATCAAATTTGACTTCGGGTTTTTGTTTTCGAAATAAATGAATTTTATATTCGGCTTGATAGGGCATTTAATAAGGTTTCCTATACTTAATAATGTAGTTATAAAAATATATAATTTTAATTTAATACCTTTCAGCAAGTTAAAGATAACCGAGATGAGGAAACGCTTAAATAAAATGTATCTCATAACATGATCTTTGCCAGTAATATTTAGATTCAGATCGCGTTTGCTTCCGTTTGATGTTCTATTAATATTCTACTGCCATAATTATAATAAACTTGTATTTATTTTTCTTTCTTGTATTCGACATCGATCAGAATTTAATTCACAAACACACACACAGACACACACACACACACTCGGGGAGTGAGTAACCTACTGAAAATAATTCATTTAATCTTATGGACTTTAATCTTTTTTGTATATTATATCATTTTTTAACCTTTGACTAGAGAGTTATCAGGTGAATTTTTAGTGCATAAATAACTCGGCTACAGAATTAAAAAAAAAAAAAATCATAAATTATATATTAAGTAAAATAAATTTATATTGCGTGACTTCAAACATTCATTGAAAAAACATTTTTAAAATAATCCTTTTTTCTAACCTAATTTTTAATAAAAATAAATAATAATTCAATAAAATAAATAATTTATATTTGTATATTTATTTATTTTATGAATTCTAAATTTAATTAAAAATACTAAGGATCATAAATAAATAAATATAAATGGACCACAGGCCCGTTCAGCCCTCTGGCTGAATTCTAAATTTAATAAAATTTTATACCGTCTTTCAAAGACCCTGAGCCCTCAAACGGTCCTGTTTTTCTCTTACAATGTTTTTGTTAACTCGTTTTGGCCACAATTTATTACCTCCCCGAGATATACAAATGAGAGAGAGAGAGAGCTCCGCCCCAAAATCTTTTGGTGGGTAGAGTTCATCCCTTTTCAAATGTACAAGGGGTGATAAATTTATGACACTCAATGAGTTTTCTCTATGTGACTATTTCATGTATTTGTTTAATAAATTTAGAAACTTGCTAACCACAAAAGTTTAAATTTCTTTCAAAAAATATTAGAATAATCAGTAATAAAAGACTTTTTTGACATTAATCGTTTAAATGGAATAATCACATTTTAATTTTATCACTACATAGTATCAACTATTAAAAACTTCCAGTTCTGATTATCTTTTGTTTTATTTAGACTCTCTTGTCAGCAAAAATTAACTTGAAAAATAAAATTTATGTTTTAAATTATTTATTATGTTTTATATTATTAATAAATAATTAAGCTATTATATGTAGTTGTGAGTAGAGTTGACGATTTTGTTTTGTTTTTCGGGACGTTTCGACATATTTTATTTACTTACCATGATCAGCCTTTGTACTGTTCTTTGAGAACATGTATGTAATGAGTAAATTCTTGTCTTTTTTACTTTCTCGTATAGAATATATTGAGAAAGTATTGTAATAGTCAAAAATTTCTACTTCGAAATTTTGATGTTTCTCCACGTTTTAGACCTCCCTGAGTCCAAAAAACCATTTTGGGCATTATGTCTGTGTGTGTGTCTATGTGTGTATGTGAACACGATTGCATAAAAACCAGAGCAGCCAGATCGATGAAATTTGATATTTACTCCTTGGACTAAAATTGTAGATTTCTATCAACTTTTAGAGTAAATACTTCACCTGGAAGTAATACTTTACCTAAAAAGTTTTTTTTTAAATTTTTTAGGTAAAGTACTACTTCCAGGTGAAGTATTTACTCCAAAAGTTGATAGAAATCTACAATTTTAGTCCAAGGAGTAAATATCAAATTTCATCAATCTGACTGCTCTGGTTTTTATACAATCGTGTTCACACATAGACACACACACACCCCCCCCCCCCTCCACACAGACATAATTCCAAAAGAATATACGAGAAAGTTTTGGGGAAGTCATTCCCGATTGATTTTTTTTTTTTTTTTTTGTGAAAATTAAGAAAGAAAATGTCTGGATATTTAATTTATACTTTGTCTAGTTTCTTTCCTTATAATTTAATTATCCACGTACCATGTACAGTGAGGGTCAATATTAAGTCCCACCCATGCCTTTTATACTTGTGATTATTTCATTGTTTTTATAAAAGCAAATGAAAATCTTTATTGGAAATTTTCTAGGTTCGAACCATGAACATTTCCATTAAAAAATATATAATATTTTTTTTTTAAATAATGAAATAATCACAAGTAGAAAATGCATGGGTGGGACTTAATATTGTCCTTCACTGTACGTAAATTTTACTATGGAATATTAAATTCCGGTTTACTTACATGTTATAACTAAATATACATGTATAATTTTTTTTTACCCCAAGTTGTTTGTTCTCCGATATTTTAGATTCCCCCTTTTTAAAAAATTTAACCCCAATAAAATAGATGTCAAATATTTATATAATTCTTCGATTTAGATATCGTTTTACTTCAAAACTATCAAATAACATTTTATGATCGCTATCCTATTTCTACCTGGTTTTTACGACGATTGTTCGTCATGAGTGAGGTTCAGGTTAAACGGTACTTTTTTTTTTATTTTAAAGCGTGACTTTTAGTTGAGTGTTCAAATCAAACTGAAAAAACAGACGTACAATGAAATATGACCCAGAGGCGAGAGATAGAAAGAGGAGGTTCGTTTTTAAGTTGGTCATTAATAATATAAAAAATTCAAAAGGATTGGTGCGTGTGAAAAAAAGGGGACGAATATCGACGGGTGCTCTCAGGCACCCAATCACTAATAAATAATTAATCAATCACTGTCATGAAATTAAATCATCTCTTCAATAGATTAATATCTGTTATAAATACTTTTTTATCAGCTGGTTTTTATGAATAAATAGGGCCATCACCATCTTATCTGTATCATGTGTGTTTGAAATTTTTTTTTAACAGTTTAAAAATATGTGTCAATTAAAATTATTCGTATAGAAATTTTATATATACTTAACAGAGTTAAGTTGTGTTCTGTGCTTGTCACACCAGATTTTTTGTCTCGACATGTATTTAGTTTCCGACCGTACGGTACATTCGATTTTTAAGATGTAAAATTTATAAGTATGGGAAAATAGACGAAATAAAACAAGACTTCTATCGGCCCGAATAATGCATTAACTCTGATGGTGGCTCAGGATATGTACACGCAGAGGAATTTGTATAGTATAAAATATACTAACATTCTAACTTACCTAACAACTGAAGGAGGCAGGGCTAAGAATTTTTTAACACCTTTGTCCTGAAGATGGGTGATGTTTAGTCTTCGAAACGTCGACAGAGGGAAAATAAATAATTCGGGCCGATAGAAGTCTTGTATTATTTCGTCTTCAATCTGTATTACTGCCTTCCCCCACATTGTCTATGGGAAAATATTTGTATTTTGTTACCATGGCAACCATTTCTCCTCTTTTCTAAAGAGTACAAGAGAAGAGTGGTCTTCATATGATTTCAATGGCAAAATTAGAATATACATTTTAAAGAGCATCTAAAAAATAATTTATTTTTGAATTTTAATCAAAATCGTTGGGGTGAATTTTGAGAAAATCGAAAAAAAAAACTGAAAAAGTATATCAATAAAGTACTAGTACTTTTTGATCGATTTTGTTCAAAAGCTTCATGTCACATCCCATGGAGGTGCCTAACTTTAAATATAAAATTTCCACTTCCTAGCTCTTTTCGTTCTTGAGATATTTTGTTCACAGACACACACACAGACAGACAGACCCTGTCGCGTAAACATTCAGGGGATTACAAAACGTGTATATCCGTCAAAATCACATCGAATTTTCGACATGATACTTTCTCTATATATTAACATATATAAGAGAAAGTAAAAAGGGCTGAACATACTTATGGCCCTTGAATTTTTAAATCATTCAGATATTCATTCACTTTGAATATATTTTATTTATTTATATACTAAGGTAAAGAAGAAAAAACTAAAGCAGCTAAGCCCAAGTAAAGCTTAAAGTGTCCATCAATAAATAAATATACATTTCTGCTTTTCTTTTCTTCTCCCCTTAATATATTAATAATTTATATATTTGAAGTGTTTTTTTTTTTTTTTTTTAATCAAGATCTCTCTAATAATTTATAGAAGCTCTATATTAATCACAAACCATTAAATAGTCGGACGGACATAATGCAAATATTTATATTTTTTTTATACTAATTTCACAACCCTCTTTCGGTGTCCTAAATTACACTATTTCTCTTTATTCTTAAATATTTATAATTCCTCAATCAAAAGTATTTTTTTTTCTTTTTATTTAATCTATTTGTCTTCTTTCCTGCCTTTCTGGGTCGGCATAATTAAATCAGTTTGTTTACATTTTTAAACTGTTACTTCTCCAAACATGTTAAAATAAATTTTATCCCTGAAACCCATACACCCATTTGAAATGTCTTAATAAAATATTTTTTATTATCTTGTTCAAGTTGAGGTTTTCACTAAATAATCAACAATTTGACGTTCTTTTGGTCCTAATCACTCCTGAATAAATTTTGACCAAAAATGGGGAATTATTGATTATTTGTTGGCGATATCTCCATCAATCACAAATTCTTACAAAATTTTTATTAAAATTTTTTGTTATTCAATATAGATAGACATTAAAAAAATTTGTTGATAAACTCTTTTTTCCCATATTAAATGTTATGATTTAGCCTTCCTTAGAACAAATAAAAGAATCTTGTCCCTACTCCAAGGGCTATGATTTATTTATTACTCGATAAAAAAACTTGGTTATCGGTAGCTAAGCTTCCTATAAATACTAATTTATTCATACTTAAGATTATCGTTATTAGATTATTTTAACCTCTTTTCCATAATAAAAAATTAAATAAAATAAATTCGCAACAAATTAATATTTTTATATGACAAAAATAAATAAATGCTATAAAATAATTTATGTTAATGGGAATTAAATTAGAATAATCAACATCATCTAGAGGAGGAAAGAAATTACAACTAATGCTCATTAAGATTTAAAATGCAAATGTGAAGAATAAAAAAAAAAAATGAGGAAAATTTGCAATAAGAAAAAAATTGGTTATAAAATTAATTTTTTATATTACTTAATGAAATAATTTATGAAATATCGCAAAAAATGATTTTTTTTTTAATTCCTCTTTGGTTTAATAATTTTGATTCCTGATTCCCGAAATTAGTTCTTTGGAAGTTTCTGAATTTTTTTATTTTATTGGTATATATTTAAGTAAAATATTATTTGAATATGCGATTAGTCAAGTGATGAATTTGTTCAGAATGATTGGTAGCATCCCAGGTTCAAATACACCTCATGGAAAATTTAATCATGTATATATAAATTATTCGCTCAGGGGCCCACATCTTGTGGGTGGATGGCGACCACGAGCTGCCCGAGCTGGGACAGGCAGTCCTGTTCTTTGTATGTCTCTCTCTCCTTCCTCTTTTCAACATGCGTCAGACCGTGCGACGGGCTGGAATTTTTTTAAATTTCTCTCTGCTGAGAGACCATTTACAAATATTTAATTAAGATCAATATCGATGGCAATCTAACTGGGTACGTTCCGCATACTGATTTCTCGCGGCCCATTCGAGGTTCCGTTGTGCTTAGCATTGCTTGATCGCCACGATCCTGTTGGCTTATGTTCTCTTCTCTATCCAGACCTCTCGGCTTTTATTAGGATTCTTATTTCAATATAAGCCATATTTTCTCTTACCTATGTATAAAGAGAAAGTATTGAATTTATATTAAAAATTTGATGTCATGATTTTGATGGAAATACACGTTGGAAGTTCAAATCTACTCTCTGTTTGGTTTATTATTTTTCTCTCTCATCTGTATCCGGAATCGCCCAATAATTTTAATATTTTATATTCTAAAAAAAACTAGTTTGTTTTATTAAATAAGTGTTGGCAAAATTATTAAATTCTTTTTTTTTCGAAAATGCAAATCTCTCAATTCGACAAATATTACCTTTAATTACTTGATTTACAACAAGTTGATAAACTGGTTTATATATTGAATGGTATTTATTATTATATATACTATTCTTGTACATTTATTTATAATTAATTTTATCTCTGAAAAAGACAGAATTAAATAGAGAGTGATGCTGCTGGTCCATGTTGTAAATAAAAGCCCTGCTATCACAAAAGGGTTTAATTAAAAAACAAAAATACACTCATGAGCCTCTAGATGTCATTGCATTTTTATTTCCCAATGTTTGATAAAGGATTAAACATTCGGGTCGAGAAGAGAGAGATGAACGAAAATTTTCATTAATATAAAAAAAAAGGAAATGAAAAACCAAGCATTTTTTCGGAGACCTGTTTTTGATACTAAAAAAAATCCTTCCTTGAACCCCCCCCCCCCCCCCCCCCCCCCCCCCCCCCCCCCCCCCCCCCCCCACCCCCACTGCTAAACATTTAACACGATCCTCTCTTCGACAATATATAGAAAACCATATCTGTGAATACGTAAAAAGCCGAAGTTAATTTAAGTAGTAGGTATAATTGCATTGAAATATTATACTTACAAATTTGCTAATCATCAAAATTTTTCGCGATCCCCAAAAACATTTTAGCGGGCCCTTCTGTTTTTAGTTATTTTTTAAAAATTATAGTACCGTATTATTATTGTTGAAAAGTATTAAATCACTTTGAATAGTCATTTGTCCTCTCATTACAAGTCAACATTAACAATTCCAAGATTTAATTTCTTATTTTCGTTTCTAAACTAGATATATAAAAAGTGAAGAATTTCTCCTGTCTTCTTATCAGCTTACTTTATGTAACATCTCGGGTTGTTCTTTGGGTCTTTCTTAGATAACTTCTCTTCTCTTCATCTCTTCCTTTTCACTTGTGTAATTCTATCTTTTCAAGTTGTCTTATCTATCTCTCAAACCAAAACAATATTGTTCTAGCCACGTGGCCAGTAACTTTATATAAAGAGATAATTCCTTAAATTTGTATGCCTTGAATTTTTTTAATATTACTACTTAACTTGGCATCAAATTCGTTTGTTTTTAATTTTTTTTTTAAGAAAAGCCTACACATTATTCCTTGACTAAAAACTATTTTAAAACTTAGATAAAACAAAATATTCAAATCTGACAGTGCTAGAGTTGAAGTTTGATTTATTATTATTAAATAATATGATAAATATCACTCGAATTTCTATAGGGGGTCGTCCACATATTACGTAACTCCTTTTTTAACGATTTTCTAGCCCCCCCCCCCCCCTCTGTTACATTTAGTCACATACAAGCAAACCCCAGTGAGGGACAATATTAAGTCCCACCCATGCTTTTTCTACAAATATTATATAACTATATAGAACTCCCCCCACCCCCTGAATAAAATTTCCTATACAAAATTCATATCATTTTACTGTTTTTACTTTCTCTTATCCTATATATGAAATATATAGAGAGAGAAATTATTGCGATTTCTCTTTTTTAGTAAATTTTCACTCGTGACTCAAATAATTACTCCATTTTTCTCTGTTGTGAAAATCATTCGACAGACTCCTACCCCCCTCCCCTCCCTCCCCTAACGCGTTACGTAATATGTGGACGACCCCTAGCTAATATTCAGTGTTTAAACAAAATTCAAATTTTCTTAATCTACAAGAACTATTTATCTCCAGACATTTCTTGTTGAATAACCCCTTGAATTTTTGCCTTGTATTTAAAATACACCGTGTAAACAAAAAAACAGTTATATTTTCATATATCTGTATAAATAATTTTATATTAATATTTCCTTTTAAAGTATTGAAAAAAAAAATCTATTTTATAATGTAAATATTATTTTAAATAAAATGCTGGCGCATTCAATTTATTTATACATGGAAATGCGATCAAGATCGTTGTCACACTAATAAATTTTAACGAATGCGAATTTCAAATTCACACTAACAAGAAAAACTAACAACTCAGATAATCCTTGAATTTCCATAACTTGCAAAATAAAATATCACCTCTCTTATGAAACTGACTGCTTTTGCTATCTGATAAACAAATAAGAATTTTGTATGTATAAAAAAAGAATACTTTCTCGCCAAGGTGGCTTTATTTGATAATGATAAAAAAAAAAACATTTCTTCCAAGTTCGATCATTTTACTATCTCAATATTATTATAATTTAGACCAGTGGTTCCCAACCTTTTGTGGCCCATCGTCCCTTTCTGGTTGTTAATACCTATCGCCCCCTTTTCATTTTCATTGTATGTTACAGAACTATACCTACTGTACATACACAAAATTTACATGGTTCAAATTGAATCAAATTCATAGATTCTGTGATCTCTATCTGCATTTTCGTACAAAACATGATTTAAAATGTTTAACATACAAAAAGTAGCCAATTACTTTATTTCAAAGTTAAAAAAAAACTGGTCGCACAGCACACAACTTTCTCTTACCTTCGGTAATTGAAAGTTGTGTTCTGTGCTTGTCACACCAGATTTTTCGTGTCGACCTATATTTAGTTTCCGCCGATATATTACAATAGAATTCAAGATGTAAAATTTATAAGTATGGGAAAATATTATATTTTGTTACCATGGCAACCATTTCTCCTAAATAAATAGATTTTCTGTGAATTAATAGATTTTGATGGGTTCCCATAAAAAGCCTTATACTTCCGCCGGGACGTTCGAGATATTTAAGCCACCTCCGTATCGAAAATTACAAAGGTGTCATTAATACACAACATATGTACATATGCTGTATATTAATGACTACCTTTCTAATTTTCGATCGCTGATGATGAGCATTAAAAATCTCGAACGTCTCCGAGTCGGAAATAAAATTTTATTTACCTGCCCACAACCATTTCTCCTATCTTTTCTATGAAGTTCAAGAGTAAAGTGGTCCTCAGAAGATTTCAATGGAAAAATGAGAATATACATTTGAAAGAGCATCTAAAAAATAATTGATTTTTGGATTTTAATCAAAATCGTTGGAGCGAATTTTGAGAAAATCGAAAAAAACTGAAAAAGTACAACAGTAAAGTACTAGTACTCTGGCCGATTTTGATTAAAAGCTTATTTTCACGCCCTAGGAGGGTGCTTATCTTAAATATAAAATTTCAACCTCCTAGCTTAATTCCTTCATGCTTTAAATTGAACCCAGACAGACAGACACACAGACAGACAGACCATGTCGCGAAAACCACTTTTTTGGATTCAGGGGACCTCAAAACGTGAAGATTCATCAAAATCTCGACATCGAATTTTTGACATGATTCCAATACTTTCTCTCCATATATAGGCCTATATGTATTTTAACATATACATATAGGTAAGAGAAAGTAATAAATCAACTTCCTCAGATAACATTTTCTTTTCAAAGTGAATAAATACAACAGCTGCAGAAATAGTGACCAAAATGTTTAAATTTTTTTTAGTTTAATTATATTATTAATTACAAACTAAAATTAACCACAATTAATGGCAAAAATTTATTTTGAAATCTACTCCTGACCTTAGGAGTAGTAGGCAAGATTTATAATAATTATATCTCTACCTAAATCTTTTAAAAATCTAATGATAATTTTATTTTTATGAAGAAAATTTCAAAAATGGATCTTTTTTCAGTAAATTTTTATTTAATGGAAACAAAAGTGACGTTTCGATTCTCGAATGGAACTTCATAATATTTTATTACTTTTTTTTATGACAATTTTTTTGTCCTCTTCTATCCTGGCCATCTTCTGAATGGGATATTTTTCTCTTTGATTTTTGTTTTTTTTTTCTTCTACATTTTTGTAAACTTTAATAATTTTTCCCCCTATGATTACTCATCGAGAACCACTTTTTCGGACTCAGGGGGCCTCAAAACGTGTATCTTGACATCGAATTTTTTACTTGAATCCAATACTTTCTCTCTCTCTCTCTCTGTCTAATTTATTCATTCATTCTATATATATACATAGGTAAGAGAAAGTAAAAATTCTTACAGTAAATAAATAATGTAATATGATAAAGTCACATGATTAATCTTTTCTAGTGTTTAGATTAGTTTTATTAAATTAGTAAAGTTTATTTAGTGTTTATTTCTATTATAATTAAAATTCAGATTAATATCTTCCGCGATAACGCCTTATCGATTTGAAATTTTATTAAAAAAAAATTTATTTTTCCAACTTCAAAGGAAATTTTATTAATGAAATTATTTGTATTTCATTAATTTTTATTTTCTCCTCAATTGGAAGGTCATATTAAAAAAAAATATATTTCCCACCTTTAATTTTAATCCTGGATTTTTTGCTTAATAATTCTGTAGGGAAATAAAACCGCTTGGTGTCTACGTCATGTCACGTCACTCACATTAACTCAATGCGTTTAATTTTTATATAGCGAAATTATTGCTTAAAATATAACTGTTGTCGTTTTTTTTTTTATAAGTTTTTCTTTGCAAAAAATTAGTTTATTAAAAATTAACTTAATTAAAATTTTTTTGAAATTTGAAATTTTTTTTTTTTTAATTAATAAATATTAATTATATGAATTTTCTTCCTGGACCCATTTAATTTCATATTATTATGTTTATTTTTTACTTTCTCTTACCTATATGTATATGTTAATATACATATACGAGTGATATATATAGAAAGTATTGGATTCATGTAAAAAATTCGATGTCGAGATTTTGATGGATATACACGTTCTGAGGTCCCCTCAATACCAAAAAGTGGTTTTTGTGACAATGTCTGTTTGTCTGCCTGTCTGTGTGTGTGTCTGTCTGTGTTCAATTTAAAGCATGAATCAGTTGAGCTGAGGTTGAAATTTTATATTTAAGTGGGACTTGACGCGAAGCTTTTGGACAAAATTGACCAAAGCGTACTACTAGTACGTTACTGAAGTACTTTTTCATTTTTTTTTTTTCGATTTTCTCAAAATTCGCTCCAACGATTTTGATTAAAAGTCAAAAATCAATTATTTTTTAGATACTTAGATAGTATTGTATATTCTCATTTTGCCATTGAAGTCTTCTGAAGTCCACTTCTCACACTTACATTCACACAGTCTTTTCGGCAACTTAGGCCATATAAGACTCTTACGATAACCGTTATATATGATAATATCTATTGTTGGTCCAGGCATTTCTATTTAAGTCATTTGGTATTCAAATGACTTAAATAAAATCATCGGGATGCCTGGGGGGAATGCACGTCCATTTGTCCGTCTGTCACGTTCTGTTTGATCAACATCTAGTGGTGTCATTTGGGGAGGGGGGAGCAGGGACTCTGATTTTTATAAAATTTTATATTAAGGATAGGTGAAAACAACTACTCAATTTTCTTCACTTTTCACCTATCCTTATTAAACTACCACTATAGCCCTACGTATCTAAATTTTATATTATTCTTAAATAAAATATTTCAAAATATATCTACGGGTATATAAACTGTACAAAATTAAACAATTAATTAAATTAAATATCTTTTGATCAAATTTGAGTAACTATTTGTTAGTAAATTAAAAAAAAAATGTTCCCCCTGCCCCCAAGAAAAAGATGAAATGACGCCACTGCCAACATCCCGAATTTTCGTAATGAAACCCTTATGTCTATAATAGAAGAGCCTTGCTTTTTTCATACCTTGCCTGCTTGTTGAAAACCACTTCTATATTTTTTTTATTCGATTATAACAACTCTAATTATTTTCTTTCTCCAAAAACCTCATTTTTTTCTCAAGTGTATGTATTTTGAACTTTACATTTATAATTATTGTTGTTGAAAACAATTACAATAAATGATTGAGATACAATTTTTGATTTGTCGATATATATCTTGCTGTCGGTTGTTATTAAATAATGAGTTCTTTAAAAAAGTTTAAGAGAACGGAGCAATCAATTTTTGGAAGCCTTCAATTATTTTATTATTATAATAATTTCATAGCAAACTATGTGTAAGAAAAAAATTTGTTTTTTCTTCCTCATAAAATCATTATAATAAAATTCAAAAAGCAACGGCATATACTCATTTTAATTGGACGTTGTTATGCATGAAGGAGCCAAGCGCCATTATGATCGAATTTTAGATAATCTACCTATTTATTTAAATCACAACATTATTGCTCTGTGCACTTTTTTCCTATAAAACAAAAAAAAGTCATTGCCATTGGTTTTGTTTACAATTGTGGAAATATAATGCCCCTCTCAATTTTAGGTTAATGGCGCTTGGTTCCTTCGTGCATAACGTCGTCCAATTGTGTATTTATATGATATAGTGGAAAATTTAACTCAAATCTTTTAATCTCTTCTATTGTCATTACTTCTTTCTCTTACCTAATATGGTCCTTATAGAAATTTTCGCGATTGATTATAATATTCTTTGTCAAAATATTGATGGAAAAAATACATGTTTTCCTTGATTCCAAAAAAGTTCTCTCTATCTGTGAACAAAATATCTCAAGAACACCTTTAACATTTTCGAAACATACAATTTGATCTTGTTATCAGCTGACAATAACAAACGACGTCAAGTTTATATGATTTGAATTTAAAATTGTTTTTTTGTTGGCGTCGTGTCTGCTAATTTTTATCCGGGCTACTGAATAATACATAACTTTCAAGGTGTCATCATCGTCACCTGTCTAAGAGGCAATGAACTGTTAAAAAAAAAATTGCGCCATGTGTTTTTTTTTTTAAGTCGGTTTGTTTTGACAAATCGTGATGATAAAGATATCAATTATTAATTTATTTTGATTTTATTCTGGCGGGTTGGTTTGTTCTGTCTGGAAGTTATTAATATCATAAGGTGAGCGCCTTTGATTTTATCGAATTCGTGACAAATTTGAAGAATTTTTTTTTTTTTAAATACGTATCGATACCTCTTATCGTTGAACCAAAAAATATAATAATCGGTATTCAGCTATTCTAAATATTTCTTTGAAAGTGAATTCCATTTTCACCTAAATTCTCGTGTTCATTTGAATTTTGAGCACAATAATAGGAATTTAGATATTAAATTATAAACACCTCCAATTCAATAATCTAAACAATAGAGAAGTATAAAACATTCTGGTGTCAAAGGTCAAAGATTTGCTGCATCCCGTTCCAGGCGAGAAATTTATTTCAAATGAATTGGATTGAATTGAATTTTTATTTTCTAGATTTGATAGAAACTTTACAACAATTTTAAAAATAATAAATAGATAAACTCTAACTTAATAATAGAGGTCTTACTTCGTGTTCTACAATTATAAAGGTCATAGGTTCGTTTCCCGTTCTAAGAATTTAAATTTAAAGTTGATGCAAATGAATTTGGACGAAGTCTAAATGTTCTTAATCAATAAATACCTGAAAAAAAAACTTAAAAATTATCCTAAATACAAAGCGCACCTTAAAATAAAAATTTTCTGTCGAACTCCTATGAAAAATTTTATTTTTACTTTCTCTTACCTCTATGTATATGTTAAATGTCTTCTTTTATTGCCAGAACTGCGCCCTTTCCCTTTTCAAAACTTACAAAAAATTTCCTTTTAAAAATAATTGAGACGCGAAGTCAGTAAAAGAAATGAAATAAAAAAAATATTTTATTTCTTTGACTGACTCCTCGTCTCCATTATTTCTAAATCTCCAGCCCCAGGACAAATATTTTATTTTTTTAATGTAATCCTAATTACCTTATTTTATTTTTAATACAGTATAGTCGTAATGAGGACCGGTTGCTTCAGTTTAATTAACTAGCGATCCCTCGGATAAACTAATTGACAATGATTTTTCGAGTCTTTTCTCATCTAGTTAAGCTAATCATATGATTAAATAAGAGCTCAGATCGTAGTTTTAAAGGGGTCTAAGTGGTGAAATTAGGAAATTAATTAGCTTTAATTTATTATTTTAATTTTTAATATTTATTTTAATTTTATTTTTAATAATTTTCCTTTATTAAGTTGCTAACTTCATAAAACTTTCCTTATATCTCAGATGGCTAATTATATGTGAAAAAACTCATTTTAACTCAAAGGTTAAGCGTGTTCTGGTTTACTATGTTGATGATTTGCTAACGGTCGGATGTTTACTAGTTTACTAGAAGCAAGTGGCCCTTAGAGAATTTTTCAAATACATCTCAACCTTTCACCAAAAAATTTGACGGTTTTTAATTTTAAAAAAATAAGGATTCAAGAATGATTCAGGAATAGAAGAAAAAATCCAGTCATTTCGTCACATCCTCTCTATGATAAATTTAAAAAAATTTATTAATTAAAAACTTTTATATAATTATCTAGAGGAAAAAAATGAAATCAAGTTTGTTTTCTCAACGGTCTATGTTCGTTATCTCCTTTTGAGTCAATTTGCGAATCTGATCGCGAAGTAGAGGAAGGGTCACGTCATTTCGCAAACAGGAATGCTCTTTCTTACCTGCGAGGTCAAGCTCCACTCTGTCCTAGTTTGCCTTTATAAAGATTCGCTTCAATCTTTATATAGAATGTGATTTTTTTTTAAATTTATTACCGTCATACGCAATGAAATTTTCTTTCTGAGTTCACATCATATTCAATTAAAAATCTTTAAGCGTTTTTTTAAATTCATGTTCTGTTATAATTTAATTTTTTCCGAGAGACCTTTAACATTAAATTCACCTTGAAACTCTAATGTAAATATACTTCTATGATCTTTTAATATTTTTCTCACGAAATTTGCCGATTATATTCTATTCTCATATAAAATGACTTTTATTTGTAATTGACCTTTAAATTGAGGTAAATTTTAAACAATAAAGTCCAGACAATTGATATAAATATTCTGCCTCAAGAAAGACATCCCCCACTTATCTTAAAAAAAAAAAAAAAAAAACTGGTTTGATAGTCGCACAGTAGACAACTTTCTCTTACCTTTGGTAGTTATGTTCTGTGTTTTTCACACCTGATTTTTTTGTGCCGACATATATATTTATTTAGTTTCTGACAGAAATAAAGAAAAATATTTTTTTTTTTAAACACTCACACTTTTTTCTCACTCACACACACATTCACACAGTCTTTTCGGCAACTTGGGCCATTTAAGACTTTGACGATAACCGTTATTATTTAACATGTTATATATCTATTGGGGGCCCAGGCATTTTTATTTAAGTCATTTGGTATCCAAATGGCTTAAATAAAATCATCAGACTGCCTGGGATCCGAACTCCCGACACAAAGGGAAATATTTATATTTTGTTAGCATGACAACCATTTCTCGGGTCTTTCATATGAAGTACAAGAGTAAAGTGTGCTTCACAAGATTTCAAGTGAAAAATGAGAATATACATTTTAAAGAGAATCTAAAAAATAATTGATTTATCAATTTTAATCAAAATCTTTAAAGCGAATTTCGAGGAAATCGAAAAAAAAACTGAAAAAGTATATCAGTAAAGTACTAGTACTCTTTGACCGATTTTGTTCAAAAGCTTCGTGTCACGTGCCAAGGGGTTAATTAACTTAAATATTAATCTTATATATCAACCTCCTACATCAATATCTCGACATTGAATTTATGACATGAATCCAATATTTTATATAGGCTTATATGAATTCATATAGGTAAGAAAAAGGAAAAATATAATTGTAAATTTATTCTTAAAATAATATTAATATTATTTCCCTTATATTGTACCTATCTAGGCTAATTATTTTTTTATTTTTTTGTTAAATAAAACAAAATTTTTTTTCTCAGCAGATTTAATTGTTTTAAAAAACCCAAAGACCCTCGGGGCTTGATGTAGGGGTTAACGTGCTAACCTCGTATACCAAAAGTCGCGGGTTCGGACCCCAGGCAGTCCGATGATTTTATTTAGGGCATTTGGATATCAAATGGCTTAAATAGAAATGCCTGGATCCCCAATAGATATATTTAAACATACGAGTATCGTTAAAAGTCTTATATGGCCTAAGATGCCGAAAAGACTGTGTGAATGAGAAAAAAGTGTGAGTGTTTAAAAAAAAAAACCCAAATATTTCGGAAACTTTCCAGTCTTATACTTGGATAATGCTCTTCAGAATTTTCGCGATTCTTCATCAAATATATTGTATTTTCCGAAATTCTAATTTTAAACGTTTGCGTTTAAATTAAATGTTTAAATAAATAATCTTTACATATGTTTTAGTTAGAAACATAAATAAATGGTGTATTACGTATTCGATTATCAAACTGATATCCGCCTAAACAGGAATTTTATCTTATTTATATGTCTATATATTGTGCCTGTGTATTTCATCTCATAAACAATGTAATTAACTATCTTTCCAGTCTGATGGCCTTATATAAAGCTGAATGGTTTCATCAAATTTGAGAGTTTTTATTTATTATATAGAGATTGGAGATCATCATTTGGTTTATCTTTTGTGTTAAGTTGTTTTTGAATGATTCTTCTCAGAATTCAAATCATAGTTATTTACTAATCAAAGATCTTTTGATAACAAATTCCTTACGTAGAGTGATCTGTTGTGATTTCTGACTCTAATAAATTTTATAATATCTCTAGCCAATTTCTTTTGCTTCATATGTTGAATGCTGATTCTAACAATTACCCATTTAATCAACTTTCTCTTACCTATATGTTAATATATATAGAGAGAAAGTATTGGATTCATGTCAAAAATTCGATGTCAAGATTTTGATGAATCTTCACTTTTTGAGGTCCCCTGAATCCAAAAAAGTGGTTTTTCGCGACATGGTCTGTGTGTCTGTCTCTCTGTGAACAAAATATCTCAAGAACAAAAAGAGCTAAGAGGTTAATTTTTTTTAAGTTTGGCACCCAACTGGACCTGACACGAAGCTTTTGATCAAAATCGGCCTAAAAGTACTAGTACTTTACTGATATAATTTTTCAGTTTTTTTTCAAAAGAACGCTCCAACGAATTTGATTAAAATTCTTAAATCAATTATTTTTTTAGATGCCCTTTAAAATGTATATTCTCATTTTGCCACTGAAATCTTCTGAAGACTAATTTACTCTTGTACTTTATAGGAAAGTTAGGAGAAATGGTTGCCATGGTAACAAAATATAAATATTCTCCCATGTTTATAAATTTTACATCTTGAATTCAAATGTACAGTGTGGGACAATATTAAGTCCCACCCATGCATTTTCTACTTGTGATTATTTCATTGTTTTTATAAAAGAAAATGAAAATATTTATTGGAAATTTTCTAGGTTTGAACCATGAAAGTTTCCATTAAAAAATATATAATATTTTTTTAAAAACAATGGAATAATCACAAATAGAAAACGCATGGGTGGGACTTAATATTGCCTTTCACTGTACTGTCGGAAACTAAATATATCTCGACCCAAAAAAATCTGGTGGGACAAACACAGAACACAACTTTCGATTACCTTCGGTAATCAAAAGTTGTCTCCTGTGCGACTATCACACCAGTTTTTTTTTCATTTGATGAAAAAAGCAGCCATTTACTTTTTTTCATTTCTCCACCTCAAAACGTGAATATCCATCAAAATCTCGACATTGATTTTTTACATGAATCCAATACTTTCTCTCCTTACAAGGTATATATTGTATATTAGATATATAAAATAATGAGAAAAAAATTTTTTACTCCGATAAAATCTTTTAAATAATTTGTTGAATCAGTAAAATTATCTCCATCTTCATTCTATCCCTCAGAGCCTCACACCTTGTGAGTACGTAGATGGTTACCCGAGCTAAGACTGCCATATCTTCTTGTACTTCTATTCCATTATTATTCCTACCTCAGACAACGCCGGCTTCTCACTGTCGCGTCAATTTCTAATAATATAACAATCTCGATATTCAGGATAAGATATGCTTTATTCATTCTTATCGAATCGCGTAGCAAGTGAAGATTCTTTTGATTTTTGTATTATCATTTTCTTTAGATAATACAGTTATGAAGTCTAAAGAATTCCAACGGGAATATAAATGAATTCAAATAGTAAACAGAATATTAGCATTTGTTTTATGTAATTAACCTGTTATTACTTATTAGTGCTTTATTATTCATTAAATTAATTTAATTTGAGTCATACTGTGGATAATGAATTCATTATTAACGAAGGCTTAATAATAAAAAAAAAAAAATTAAAATATAAAAATATATTAATACAACTCTTTGACTTTACCTGTGAGTTTTTTATTATATTAATAAATATTTATTATTCTGAGGTCATCTGGTCATATAAAGTCGTACGCCTTATCGACACACCTAAACATTTTTACTTTCTCTTACCTCTATATATGTTAATATAGAGATTGGATTCATGTCAAAAATTCGATGTCGAGATTTTGATGGATATACACGTTTTGAGGTTCCCTGAATCCAAAAAAGTGGTTTTCGAGACATGGTCTGTCTGTGTATGTGTTTGTGAACAAAATATCTCAAGAACGAAAAGAGCTAGGAGGTTGAAATTTTATATTTAAGTTAAGTACTCCCCTGGGACGTGACACGAAGCTTTTGAACAAAATTAGCCAAAGAGTACTAGGACTTGACTGATGAACTTTTTCAGTTTTTTTCGATTATCTCAAAATTCGTCCAAGGATTTTGATTAAAATTCAAAAATCAATTATTTTTTAGATGCTCTTTAAAATGTATATTCTCATTTTGACATTGAAATCTTCTGAAGACCACTTTACTCTTGTGCTTCAGAGGAATAATAAGAGAAATCGTTGCTATGATAAAAAAATATAAATATTTTCCCATTACTATCCCTTATAAATTTTACATCTTGAATTCTAATATATTGGCGGAAACTAAATATATGACGACACGAAAAATATGGTGCGACAGTTACATCAGATTTTTTAAGCCTTTTATTTTTGCTCTTTCTGACTCCCTTCCTCCCTGGCTGGACATCTTCTAGTCCTTTTTCAAGCTCTTTACGTTTGTCCAACTATTTTTGGAACTATTCCATTTGTCATTATTTCTTTTCACTAAACAAATATACCAAGGATGTCACTTTACATCAAATATTTCGAAATAACTTTCAAATTTTTTATTAGAGAATTGAAGGTTAATAAGCTCTAAGTTTAATGCTATATGATTAGGTAAAGCAAGTAAAAAAAAAAAAAATATACATAAAAAGCTTAAATGCGTCAATAAAAAAAAAAAAAAAAAAAAACAATTACCTGAAAAAAAAATTTAATTTTAATCTCTATTTTCCTTTTCTAAAGAAAATGTCAGATTAATTAAAAATAGTTTTTATTTCATTTTTAATCATCATCTTTACTTATTTTTGCTTAAAGGTTTGCCTCAAGTCGAAGCAATTAGGTGTTCTTAATCAGTAAAGTTTTTTTTTAGTGCAATTCATATAATTAGAAAAAAAACTTTATTATCGTAATAAATTTACTAATTATGAAACCATATTATTTTCGCACCTATATAAATTAAAAGTGTCTTAAACTTTTGAAGAAAAAAAGGAATTTTTCTTTTTGAATTTAATGAGTTCGGTAGCTACGAACTATTTATTTTTATTTTCACATGAAAAAAAAAGTTTTTCGATTGTTTTTATTTTTTTAAAGTAAAGAAGCTTTCCGCTTTAATTTCCGGAGTTTTCTCGTATTAAATATAATACGTACCGATGTTTTATTTATTTATTTTTTTTTTCTAAATTTTTGCCATTGCAATATGATTAGTTTAGTAGGCTAATTTATTTAGTATGCAAACTAATTAACCTTGACCTAAAGTTCATTAGCAAAAAATTTAAAGAATGAACTAGTATAATAAATTTATCTTCCTGTTAAAAATACTTTATTCTCTTTGGAAAATTTTCTTTTAACGAGTTAAGGAATATTTAATAAAATATTCATAAAAAAAATTTCACTTTGAAATTATTTAGATATAGGAGATAAGAAGTAAATACTTTTTTTTAATGCATTTATCTATCATTATGCAAATTTTGGCAAAAGGAGGAAAAAGTTATTTATGCTTTGAACATTAATTTTCCCCACCCAGAGTTTTGGATATATCTTGAAATTACTAACAGCACTGGAAGGCATTTGATAAAAGTAACAAAAATGGATATTAACTCTTTATTTTGACTTTCTCTTTACCCTATATATGAAATATTTTTTGACTTGGCCAAATTGGTAACTTTTGTTAAAAGCGTTATTTAATAAATAAGTAGAATTTTTTTTTTTTTTACATCACAGTGACTAACGCATTGTTTATTAATTAATTTAATTAGGACAATACCTAACTATATCTTGTTGAATATGAATCTGTTTGTGACTCCCAATCCCATTCCAATATTGGTTGCAATTCCGTCATTTAATTTGCCATAAACAAATTAGAAATATTCGCAAAATTAAAATAAGGATTTAGGGCTATTTCTATATTGGGTGAATGGGTGGAGTTTGGCGGAAACGCATAAGAGCGTTTAATGTGTGTGTATATAATGGCTTAGTTATTCATATGATGTAGCGAGGAAAGGAGCTAGGTGTAAATAAAAAAAAAAAATTATTTTTTGTCGCCGACTTCGTATTCTGCACAATTGATAAAAGTAATCAAAATATATGAAAATATATTATAATACAAACAATTTTTAATTTAGTGAATCTTTATCAGTTTTGAGAAAGTAAGCCCACAAAATGTAAGCGATAGAAAATAAATTTTTTTTTTTAATTTATACCTGCCTGTAACCTCTTCAAGCGTTTCTAGATTCAGGCTTTATTAAATTGATTTTTCTAAGTCTTTTAGACATCTTAGGCCATATAGACTATTATTGATACACAGTATTTAGAAACTATATATATTAGGGGTCCAGGAACATTTATTTATACCAATTAGTATCCAAATGAAATGATATAAATTCATCGGACTTCCTGGGATCCGAACCCGCGCCCCTTTGGCTTCCAGACTATCATTATTACATTTGTCAACAACTCTAGCCTTTCGGCTACGGTGTAGGGGAAGGAGGGCGTTTTTTTTTTTTTAACACTTTTTTTTCCCATTCACACACTCACATTCATACAGTCTTTTCGGCTACTTAGGCCATTTAAGACTTTTAACGATACTCCTATGTTATTAATATATCTATTGGGAGTCCAGGCATTCTTATTTTAAGCCATTTAGTATCCAAATGGCTTAAATAAAATCATCGAACTGCCTGGGGTCCGAGCCCGTGGCTCTTGGTATAGAAGGCTTACCAAGCCCGAGGGCTGGGGCGGGGTTATCAAATTGATATTTATACAAATTATTAGTCTATCATTAGAAATATAACCAGAATTAGGTTATCTTTAGAGGAAAATTTCTCTTAAATCACAAAATGTGTAAAGTAAAAAAAAAAAATTCAAATATTTACTGATATATTTATAACACGAGATATAATCAATTAAATTAAATCAAGATCTGGAACACCCTTTATTATTTATTATGTTATTTACAAATACGTAAAAAAATTTTAGGTGGGTGGATCAAAACAGTATATTTTTCCCCGTCCTTGATTTCCACCTTTTTTTCCTCTCTCTCTCTCTTTCATGCAACAAATTACCAATAAAAAATACGACGACACTAATTTGTTTATATTAAAGAGTTTAAATTATTCACATTTGACATTTTAGTTTTATTTAGTGTAATTTGATGTGATAAAAATCTTAAATAACAATTTCGGAATCTCCAAATAATAATCCATCTTCTGATTTGATGCGTGTGCTTACGATGGCAATGGCCCCTCTTGCGTGTCCAGGAAGCCGGAGGGGGACGTCCTTCTCAACTAATTATCTCGGAAAAAACATTCATTCATTTTTCGAAAATTAGTTAAATTTAATATATTAAATCTATATTTTTTTTTTATTTAGGAAAAAAGTTCAAACCAAACATGTCTAACTTGTCTAAAAAAAAATATTTTATTCAAGACGTATCGAACATTGAGGCATTCCCGGCCGGCATGACCTATTCAGTATTCTTTCCTCGAAATCTTCCAAAATTCCAATCTTCATTAAGGGGAAGTAGGACTCAGAGATGTTCATTTATTATTATTAAAATCGTACCTGCTCTATTCATTTAGAAAACTTGTTTGTGACTGTCACCATCTGTCAGTGGACTATTAATTATTAAAAAAAAAAAAAAACTTATTTTTATTTCTTAATTTAATAAATATTTGTAAAAATAATATTTTTTCATTTCTAGATTTAATCTGCTTTTTTTATAAAAAAACAGTTTTTCCTATTCACACACACATACACACACAGTCTTTTCGGCAGCATAGGCTATTTAAGACTTTAAACGATGCCCGTTATTTGTAAATATATCCATTGGGGGTCCAGGCATTCTTATTTAAGCCATTTGGTATCCAAATGGCTTAAATTATATCATCGAACTGCCTGGGATCCGAACTCTCGACCCTTGATATACAAGGCAGACGCGCTACCAACTACACCAAGCCCGAGGGCTAGATTTATATTGAAAATAAAAATTCTATTAAGAAATGGAAATTTCTTTGCATTTTCTAGACTAAAAAAATTTAAATTTAATTAGGCCTAGTCATTGAAAAAAAAAATTCAAATGAATTTAATGCTTCAAAAAATTCTTTTAAATGCCTAAGTCACGCCTACTTTTTCTAGTCTTTTCGGCATATGAGGCCATTTAGACTTTTGAACATTAATTAATATTTTTTGTTGGCGAGGTGAATAGCTGAATCAATATGTAGCAGGATAAATAAAAGGCCAAGCCTCTATATTTATTTTTTTTATTATATTCAAACCCACAGTCGCCTATGCGACTATTCATTAATTCACCGAAGCCATGAAAATGGTCGCACAGTCGATCGAAACGTGGCTGTGGGTTCTAATATAATAAAAAAATAAATATAGATGCTTGGTCTTTTATTTATCCTGCTATTAATATTATAATTACGATAAAAATATATGGTCCCGACATATTTATTCAAATTTTGTCACAACTTGATCCGAACCTGGATCTCCTGCCCCATTCTGTAAACCCCACACCTAATTTCCCTTCCGAAAGTATGTCGTGGTATTGTTGCATAATTGAATGCAGTCTCAATTAAATTAAATTTATTTTTTAAATAATTAATACTCTGTGTATTTAAAATAAAAATTATGGGCCTTAGAATCACCTAAGCATTGAATTTTAAACAATATTTAGTAGTGACCAACAATCTCTCGATAAGCACCAGCCTTGATCTTCATTAATAATTCACCGAATTAAGGGAATAAGTCGGAGAAGATAAAACTTATATAGCTACTATATAAATAAATCTTTTAGGGACCCATCGCTCCAAGGCTTTTATTTTTAAATATCTGAGTATAAAAGGTTAATCCTTTTCATTTGCATATGATTACAGCCTAAAAGCTTTTAATTACCAAATTTATGAAATAATAAAAGGAAATTAGGCTATATATAAATAATAGACTTCTCTATACCTCTAGGCATTTGCTTAAATATGTGTATTATCTGTTATAATGGGATTTCATTAAAGGCTATAGACCTATAAATTTTTTTTAAATATTTGTTTAATTATATATAAATCATTATCTAAACTTTAAAATATCTAGAAAGATTATTTTAAATTATTAAATATCAATATATAAAAAATTAGTAGATTAAAGCAACCTAAATTGTTTCACAAGTCTTTTTGATGACGAGTAACCTTGTATTGGCTGGCAGTCTAAATGCTTTTAAGCGGCCCCTACACGATCAATATATACCTCAATATATTGCACAATAATTGACATTGTACAATAATATTGAGCTTCTGTAGATTACATTGAAAGATTGGGCAAGATATTGAGTCAATTAAAAACAGTTTGATTTTTATTGTGCAATCTAGTAAATATTGCTTCGTCTTCTGCCAATGTTGTGCAATACTAGATCAGTTCTGTGTACTATTTTCTTATTACTCTACATGTTAACTGCATAAGTATCTCCCACGAACTAATTTATTGAGCAATAATATTGCTCCGTGTAGGTTGGCCAAGTAATACTATTGTACAAAATATTGTGCAATATATTCACCTAACTTTGATCGTGTAGGGTTTAAAAAATGTAATACTATAGTTTTTTGTTTTCTATTTATTTGTCGATATATCCCCAGTATTTTTACACGTTTATTTGTCGAAAATCTGCCTGACTTCTTTTTTCTCGGTACTTGTCGTAGTTGAAAATCATTTCTATTGTTTTCAAACCGAACCTCATCCAGAACTTTGATTTTAAAGAACAAATAATAATAATTATATTAAGTATTTATTTATTGATTCCATTTCTTTCCCTTACCCGTTTTGAGGCTTTAGGGATATACAAACATAAATAATTATTCTATTAAAAACACTGCGCATTTTTCTTGAATTTTGTAAAATTTTAATTTATTTATCTACGTTTCGGTGCCTTAGAAGTTTATTCAGTTAAATAATTTTCGAAATCTATGTATTTGAATGAGATTTTAATATTCAAAGAAATCAGACTTAATAATTTATAGATATATTTAACAAAATTTGTGAATAAGTTTATTTATTGGTCGGCCAAACGCCCCCTGACCCCCGGAGTCGAACTCAGGATCTCCATCCTTTATGCTAAAAAAGCTAGACATCCAGAGTTCAATCCCATGAGGTGTTTGAACCACCAACAAATAAACACACATTTGTTAAATTTATTATTCAGGTCTCCAATGCTTCTTAGCATCCAACTTATTGGTGACAAATTCGCCGTATTTTTCGCTATTCAAAAACTAATTCACCATTTTTACTTAATTTTTGAAGAGATGTTGATTGGTATCTTATTCAAATATGAGTAACATTGATAAAAAAATAAATAAATTGGATTATATACTGATGACTCCCCCCTTTTTTTTTTTTTTTTTCCCATTTTTTTTTTTTTTTTTTTTTTTTTTTTTTTTTTTTTTTTTTTTTTTTTTTTTTTTTTTCTTTTTTTTTTTCCCTCGCTTTGTGTGGCCTGACTCTGAATTATGTCTATGTTAATCAAATTATTCCTGGAATCCATCCGTTATCGGATTTATTATTTAATAAATAGTCTCTAATTTCGCCTAATCACCTGTGTTGTTATTTTCACTCTGTCTATACATATGAATAAATCCCTTCTACAATAACAAGGCAGTATATTAAGAGCTTGTAAAAGTCTCAACTATCGATTGGAACAATCTGAGACCCAATATTTGCTGTGTTTGTCTGAGCCGGAATTCCAGTTGTATTATTATCTGGAGGAGTGTGGAGGCTCCAGGCCGACTGCTCCTCCGCCCCCACAAGCTCCTTGGCTATCTCTCACAATGCCATGTCTA
Organism: Euborellia annulipes; assembly: GCA_023213315.1. Taxonomy (NCBI): domain Eukaryota; kingdom Metazoa; phylum Arthropoda; class Insecta; order Dermaptera; family Anisolabididae; genus Euborellia; species Euborellia annulipes. Next base: position 41,066 of record JAKCPI010016338.1, on the reverse strand, counting down.
ATCTTAACGCCTCGGTGTTCGGTTTGCTGTTGTTTATTAAATTATAAAAGTGATTATTTAAAAGAAACCGTTGTTTAATTAAATTATAAAATAAATAAATAAATATTCCTGATGCAACTGTAAATAGTACTAATTATTATTAGAAAAATAGCTTATTACGTGGTTTTTGAAAGAATTTTTTTTTTACTAGATCATTTTGTGAGAAATTTCAAACCACTCAAAGTGTGAGGAAGGTTTCAAAATAGTTGAGAAAAATAGAATTTTTTCTTATAAATATTTATAAATGTGAATTTTTCTAATTTTTATATGAATATTGTAACCTCCCACTCAGGGGCTCATTTCTAGTGAGTATTTGGATGGCGACCACGATTATCCCAAGCTAAGACTGACATTTCTTCTTTTCCTTTATGTCAGACTTTTTCCTTTTCCATATCAAGCGTCAGGCCGTGACACACGTTTCTCTCGGTCTCTTATTTCTTTATAAATTAATTTTGACGACCCCATAGAGATAAGGCCAAAATAGAAGAAGATATTAATATTCTATTCTCAAATCTTGACGGAATTCAGGGACTCACATCATGCCACTAAGTGGACGACGACCACGAGTTACTCGAATTAGATATTGGCATTTCTTCCTTTATGGCTGCCTTCTCTTTCTTCTACCATCAAGTATCAGGCTGTATAACGGCTCTGTTCCATTTTCCTCTCAGGCGTTTCGGCGAAATAAATATCATCCGTCAGGATTGAAATATTTTAAATTTTTAGTTGGAAATTGTTCTCGCACAGGGGCCCACATCTTGTGGGTACGTGGATGCGACCACGAGCTGCCCGGCTACGGACAGTCTTCCTGTTCTTTGTATGTCTGTCTCTTCCTTCCTCTCTTCGTCAGACCGTGCGACCGGCCGGCCTGTTCTATCATTCTCGGTCGCGAAAACCCATGATAGGGCTTGAATGAAATAGTGAGTTCCGCCGAATGAAAAACTTTTCGGATGTGGGATACAAAGTTTTTTTTTTAATATTAATATTGATTCAACATGTGCTTTAAAAATTTTTGATGATAATAAAGCAACAAATCAATGATTCGTATTAAAAAATACATCTTAAATTTTAAAGATTTACACAAAGAGAGAAAGAATTAGATTACTCTTCTGTTTCGATTTCTCATTTATTTCTTTTCACTCGGAATAATGGCTTCTTTTATCTATAATACCGACGATTCAGGATATATGTGAATGGCGTAAAATCTCCCAACCGTAACCGAGTTATTTTATTTAAATGAATGAATCAAGACTATCAGCCATAAATTGTCAAACACAAGGAAATAAAACTCAATTTAACAGGAGTGGCTCCTAATTTTTATTAACAGATCATTAATCCTTTGCGGTCACATAAATGTTCGTCTGATTTAATTATAGAAGATCTCCAATAACAAACAAAATTTTTTTATACCTTATATCCGAGGTCGGCAACCCGCGGCCCGCCTTGAAAAATTTCCGGCCGGCGAGATACATCACACTTTTATAAAATAAAGACCTATTTATTTCATGAAAAATAGGAGAAATAAACAGCGCCTCTTTATCCACCATACACACTATTTATTTGCAAATATTTCGGGTTGCAAAACGCCACCTATCATCTGTACTGCAAATACCGTAGTTTTGGTGGTGGATGTCGTCTATATTTATGCTTCTGATTATATAAATGCCATCAGCATTCCCTTGCTGGTAATTTGCTTACTTAAGAACTTTGATATGAAAATGGCAAACATTTATATAATCAGAGGCATAATTATAGACGAAATCCACCACCGAAACTACGGTATTTGCTGCACAGATAATAGGTGGCGTTTTGCAACCCGAAATATTTGCAAATAGATAGTGTGTATGGTGGATAAAAAGGCGCTGGTTATTTCTCCTCTTTTTCATTCTCAATATCCAGCCCAAACAATCAACAATATTTATTTTATAATGGCCAAAATAGTGAAAACTAATGTATTTAAAAAATACTACTATTTGTGCAATCAGAATAATAATAACTAATAATATTTCAATTTTTCACCCCAAAAAAATGTCTTCAGAGGGTCTAAATCTAATATGGGGATATATATTTTTATATGCCGCCCGAGGAGTTATGATGCATTTTGCCGACCCCTGCTTTATAATGAAGAATACTTAAAGAATATAGTAGAAAATAAAAGGCCCAGCAGCTATGTTAATTTCTTTATTTAAGAACCCACAGCGACGTTTCGGTCGACTATGCGACCATTTCATGACAGAGTTCAATCAAACATATATTGACTTTGGCGCTGAATGCATTATATATGATAGATCGTAATGTATTTTATGAAATGTCTGTCAAAGAACTTAAGAGGTTTTTCTGTTTGACTGAACTCTAGCCATGAAGATGGTCGCATTGTCGACCGAAACGTCGCTGTGGGTTCTTAAATAAAGAAATTAACATTGCTGCTGGGCCTTTTATTTTCTACTACATACTGATTCAGCTATTCGCCTCGCTAACATACTTAAAGAATAATCACAAAAAATTTACAATAAATTTGATTTCCACTGGGTTTGTTTTTACATTCTTTTACCAATATATGTTATAGAGAGAAAGTAAGGTATTCATGTCAAAAATTCGATGTCGTGATTTTGATGGAAATATACGTTTTGGGTCTCGCAAAATTTTTCTGTCTGTGAACAAATTATCTCCAAAACGAAAAGAGCTACGAGGCTGAAATTCGATATTTAAGTTAGGCAGCTTAGCTGGCGCGTAACATCTAATAATCTCACAATCTTTTGAACAAAATCAACCAAAGAATACTAGTACTTTACTGATGTACTTTTTCAGTTTTTTGACGTGACAACGTCTTACAAATCATGTTAGAGGGGCATGCACGAAAAAGTTTATCAGCTTGAATAACTCCTCTGTCTTAAGAGGTATAATTATGGGGAATATACGGTTAGAAAGAATGAGTTTTCAGCTAAAGATTTCACCATTTATTTTTTTCCTATCATTTTATTTTACCGCGCTGCGGTAAATTCTAATTTGATATTTTAAACCCCTGTAGATTCCGAACGGCTAATCAGATCTGATTAAATGAGATGTCATTTGGTGCAGAAAGATAACCTCTAATAGAATAAATAAAAAAATCCCGAGTAATTAACTCCAAAATTGGTTTTTTTCTCGAAAACCTCATTTTTAGGCAAAAAAATATCGAAAAATAGCCCTACTTGTGCAACGCATAGCGACTTGACCATAAAAGCTATATTAAATCTAAATATAGTTTTAGAAAGAGTGGTTCAATACCCCGGGGTGTTTTTTTCTTTTTTTTGATATGAGGTCATTTTACCGCATGAGAGCACTCGGCGGGATTTCGTTTTTCGAAAATTTAAACCCCTGTAGATTCCGAACGGCTAATCAGATCTGATTAAATGAGATGTCATTTGGTGCAGAAAGATAACCTCTAATAGAATAAATAAAAAAATCCCGAGTAATTAACTCCAAAATTGGTTTTTTTCTCGAAAAACCTCATTTTTAGGCAAAAAAATATCGAAAAATAGCCCTACTTGTGCAACGCATAGCGACTTGACCATAAAAGCTATATTAAATCTAAATATAGTTTTAGAAAGAGTGGTTCAATACCCCGGGGTGTTTTTTCTTTTTTTGATATGAGGTCATTTACCGCATGAGAGCACTCGGCGGGATTTCGTTTTTCGAAAATTTAAACCCCTGTAGATTCCGAACGGCTAATCAGATCAGACTAAATGAGATGTCATTTGGTGCAGAAAAAAATCCTCTAATAGAATAAATAAAAAAATCCCGAGTAATTAACTCCAAAATTAGTTTTTTTCTCGAAAAACCTCACTTTTTAAGCATAAGTCGCCCTTAATGGATAAAAATTTGGCCACACCTGTCATATATTGTTTCAATGAAAATGTTTGAACATGTTTATTTATGAAAACAAATTACTAGTAAAAAAAAAAACAATATTTTCTCTCTTATATTTCAATATAGGTAAGAGAAAAAAAAATTTTTTGAAGTCAAGCAAAAGACGTTGTCACGTTAAAAAGCCACCGGCTGTGTAGAAGACACAGCCAACACCTAATTTTTTCTATTTTTTCAAAATTTGCTAATGATTTTGATTAAAATTCAAAAATCAATTATTTTTTATATTCTCTTTAAAATTTGTATTCTCATTTTGCTCTCAAAATTATTTGTAGCAGATTTTACTTTTTGTGTACTTCAAGACCATATAAGTCTTTGACGTTAATATTAATATACATATTGGGGATCCAGACATTCTTATTAAGTACAAATTGAATTATTATTATTAAAGATATGGAGAAATTTGCCGTGGTAACTTTTCCTTTGTTTATAAATTTTTCATCTTGAATTCTACTTTACCGAACTGCTAGAATATACAAAATATATCCCGACACAATAAATCTGAAGGATCCATGCTACTCGTACCTTCATTACCTAAACATTCCTTTCTTATTATCTCTTCGCTTCATCGTGATTTTTTCTATCACATTTTCTTCCGAAGCTCACACTCCAAAACAACTAAAACTCTTTAAAAACAATAAAATTGATTTATTGTTTGGACTTTTTATTTTTGACTTCTATTGTAGAGATATAAAATGTAAATTTGAGTTCAGAACACTTTATATAGAGCGGTATTATGTTAATGATTTAATATACTTAAAATTCAATATTCTTGTTTTTTTTTTTTGTTTTTTTTATTCGAAACTAGTTGACCGATTCTCAATCAGATGATAAAATTTAATGAATATATAATGCGATTAAACGATAAACTAACGAATTCATCTCTGATTTAAATAAATATTTTACCACATATGGATCAACACTTTTGAAATAAAAGGAACCGAAAATATACAGGAAGTCTTTTCTTTGCATATATTATCTAGAATTGAATAATAAAATAATAATATTAACTTTAGGATCCATCATCTTTAATAAAAAAGAAATAAAATTTTTTAATATTTATGGATTGCTCGACTTTGTTGTAGAGTATAAAAAAATGTCTAAGCAAAAAAAAAATTATTTTCTATATGCAATTTGATACTAGGCGGGGTTTCTTGGTTGGGAGAGATTCAGTTAATTACTATCCCCAATAATTTTTTTCAAAAAGTAAGAATATCGTATTTTAAATTGATTTACGAGTTTCATACTCATAAATAGAAATTGCGGGAGTCGACCCACGTACTCTTGTGGTTTACGTCCTTGGGCCCCTCGTAAAATGTTAGAAATCCATTGTAAAAATCTTTTATTGCTATTAATTTGAAAAACTCTCTTGCTTAAATAAATAAACGCCTTGTCTTCAGGTATTTCTTAATCGGCTAGAATTGTAGTCTATCTATCAGGCGCGATCCAGTTGACGATTCTCCCTTAAAACGTTTTTTTTTATTCTTTTGATTACCGTATTTTAAATAGCTTCTTTTTTACTTTCTCTTACCATATATAAAGAAATATCCTTCATTTCTATGATAATTTTTTCTCGGAATTTCATGGCAAAATTGTATTTGTTTTAATATTACTGAAACCTCTCAACTTTTTTTTTTTAACATACACTTTTTTTTACCACACACACACAGTCTTTTCGGCAATTCAGGCCATATATGGTATCTAAATAGCTTAAATAAAGTCATTGGACTGACTCGGGATCCGAACCCGCGACCCTTGGTATACAAGGCAGGCGCGCTAGCAACTAAACCCAGTCCCGAGGGCCCTCTTAACTTAAATCATTTTAATATTTAATAGATAAAGGGAAATTACGAGTTACAATTTTGCATTTTCATTTTTATTTCTGCAAAATTCCTCGTAACTTCTCTTTTTCTAAGAAGTATTGAACTGATTCAGAACTAATGTGAATGCATTTTTTCGATTTTTCTCTTTGAGTAGAGAGCCAGCCTATTGATTAGGATTATTGGTTAGCTTACATTATTATTAATATTTATCTTTTATATCTTCGCCACTTACTCATTTTTTTATCGTTTCGTATTTTACTCATGTTTTGAGATGAATTAGCTCTCTAGTTGATTTCTGGAAGGAAAGCAAACCAAATGATCCTCTCGTTTTTTGGATTAATTGCTTCAGAGTGGGCCACACTTCCTAAGAATGAATTAATCGAAAAATTCATTATTCATTTGTCCTCATTTCCTGCGACCAAAACACTAATTAATTTATGCACTTCATTATACAAGCTTATAAAAATTTTGGCTGATTGTCTCTTCGTTAGTCCAACTTAAGAATTTTAATTTGTATCCTTAAATTAAAATAATTACAGATAGTATACTTTTTCTTTTTATTAGATCGTTAAAACCTATTTTTATTTTCAATTCAATCAGTAGGCCCAACTAATAGGGTAACTATAAAAATCCTTTTGGAGTTTAAATTTTAAAAAAATAGCTCGTAAAATGCATCGGAGCGGAAATTTATTCGTTCATTTTAAGGAATAATAATCAACAACATTTAAACAAACAAAGAAATATATCAATTTTTCTAACTTCTACTGAATTATTCACTTCCTTTAATCAAATTTTTTTTTTGTTTATTCATCTTTTTTTCCTTAAAACAATTGAGAGCCCAATTAAGGATGGTTTATTTTAACCATCATCCATTCCATTGAGATTATAATGCTGTCTTGCTAACTTTTTGATAGTCAGGCTCAGAAAAATTCAAGAGCAATTAATTATTCGAAATAATTTTTTTATTTTTATTAGATTGTCAAAGTTAATGGAGAGCAAAATGGATTCTTATAATTATTTTATCTCACATAAACATTTTCATATTTGAATATTAAAAATTAATTAAATTATATGCAAATAAAAAAATTTTATTTCCAGATGTTTTTCCTAAAGAAAAAAAACCGTAAAAAGAATAAATTTTTTTTAATAGTCGCCCACAAAATTCCCATTTGTTCAGACATCCTATAAATCTTTTAAATGTCTAATAAAAAGTTAAAGATTAACGGGCCAGAATGAAAATAAATTTTGGAGAGAAATATTTTAAATGATAGTAGATGAGTTGAATTATAATCGAAAACATAATTACTCATAAAGGGCGTTCTCAATATCGATTTTAATATTTTAATATCTTCGACTAAAATTCAATGACATTTAGTAATTAAAAATAAAAAACACTAGCCGAGTGGGCCTAGGGGGGACAGAAGGACTCTCCGCTATTAGCCTATATAAAATTTATATAGATATTCTCGATTAACATTCTAACAAAATGACCGAAATCCGATTAATTAATAATTAATTAATTATTAAAAACAGTATTTTTAGTGTCCAAGCCGTTAACGAAATTACCTTTTATAATAGAGAAACCCTTGCACAGGAACCATAGAATTTTGTATGAAGCAAATATATTTTATTATTGACGAGTCCTGGCTTGATCCCATGTGCACTTACACTATGTGTATAATCCCCAATAACTGAAGATGGCCAAATAAATTCAGGCCGAAACGTCTTATTCTGGGAGTTTTATTGAACCTGGATCATTCCAATTTGGCTGATATCTCCATTCCTCTATTATAATCACATCACAGCCACAACCTCAAAAAGAAATTACCTTTTTCCGTGCCCCCCTCCCCCATTTAAATATGAATTTTATTGGCCTTATTTAACTAAAACTCCCCTCAAAAAAAAATTTAATTTATTTTAAGTAGAAGAAATTTGATGGCTGAGTGTTAATTATCGGAATTAGGTGGAGATTTTGATGGATATACACGTTTTGAGGTCCCCTGAATCCAAAAAAGTGGTTTTTGCGACATGGTCTGTCTGTCTGTCTGGAACAAAATATCTCAAGAACAAAAAGAGCTAGGAAGTTGAAATTTTATATTTAAGTTTGGCACCCCCATGGGACGTGACACGAAGCTTTTGAACAAAATCGCCCAAAAAGTACTAGTACTTTACTGATGCACTTTATCATTTTTTTCCGATTTTCTCAAAATTTGCTCTAACGATTTTGATTAAAATTCATAATTCCATTATTTTTTTTAGATGCTTTTTAAAAAGTATATTCTCATTTTGCTCTCAAAATTGTTTGAATACCACTTTACTCTTGTTCTTCATAGGAAAGATAAGAGAAATGGTAACACAATATAAATATTTTCCCATGTTTATAAATTGTCCGTCTTTAATGTTAATATATCGGTTGAAACTAAATATATCTCGACACAAAAAAATCTGGTGTGACCAGTCACATCAGATTTTTTATGTAATAAACGATTTTGTTTACGTGTTTATTTCTTCGGTTTTACATTGATGATAATAATAATTTTAAAAAAATATTAATTCTCATATAAAGCCATGATATTTTATCTCACACAACGGGAATTATAATTTTTTTTTGTCTTATTGAGAGCGATAGCGCGAAGGAAAAATGGCTTAAATAGAAGAGAATATGTCACAAAATTATTAAATTGATTAGATATAATTTTGTGGATTTTTATAATTGTCTTTACGATAAAATAGCATTTAATAGATCTTATGATTAATCTCACCTTTTTTCGTCTAATCTCTAAACCAACAAAAACATGATAAATTTATATTTATTTCTGAATTAGTCTCGAATCAAAGAAAAATTAGACCAGACTATTTTTTTCATTCATGAATAACATTTAAATTTATTAAGCTAACAATTATTATTATTTTTAAATATATTTATAATTTCTTTTGTCCGTATTTAAATATCATCTTTTTTAATTATTAAAAAATGTACAAGAATTTAAAACCGTTAGATGAAATGTTTGTTTCGACGATCAACTATCTATTTTTAAATGTTACATTCGTATAAACAAATTTTTACCTTTTTTTGATGGTTTGAAAATATTTTAATCTCATTTAGAAATCATTTATTTCCATAAAGAGAAATGAAGGTATTCATTTTTTATATCTATAATTTCAGTTATGTTCAATTAAATAAATTTTTATGATCAGCCACTGTTGTAATAAAAGAGAAATTTATGTGTTCGATTTCATTTAATTTTTATTCCCGCGTGTTATAATTATAAAAATATTTAGGTAGGGAAAAAAAAGGATTCTTTTTAAATTTTCAAATCCTTATAGGTCTAGATAAAATGTTAGGAATGTTGGCGATTCTAATAAGGCGCAAACGCAACCAGCATCACAGCCCTGTTTGGTGTGTTCCCTCGCCAGGGGAAGGCGTCCTGGCGCAGTTGGACTTTTTTACTAGCTTAAAAAATATTACCGTAAATTAAATTGTTTTTGAATGATGAAAAAATAATTTAATGCAGTTTATAAATGGTATTGAGATTTTTTATTTATTTTTTTGTTTATACAATAAATTGATATTTGGTAGCATAGGTAGATAGAATCGTAACGTAGCTAATTGATAAGCCACGGGATTCGTTCATGGCAATCTTCTTCACTCACTGTGTTTGTGAATACATGAACGGCGATTACGATTTACTCGAGCTAAGACTTGCATTTTTTCCTTCTCTCTATATGTCAATCCTCAAACTCCCCTCGTTTGTTCTCTGTCTCGTCTCTCTTTAATGCTGACCTCACAAATTCAAGACATTTAATATGTTGCAATAAAGATTAAAATATTTATTAATAATAAAAATCTGGTGTGATGGTCGCACCAGATTTTTTTGTCTCAACAAAAATTGATCGATGTTTTCAGTTTCTAATTCTTCTCTTGATAATGAGATCGATTCGTACTCGAAACACCAGCGAAAAAAAAAAATAATTTTTATAATACCTTCCACTCTCAAGATTATTATTTTTTTTTTCGAAGATTTGAATTTTAATGACAACATGCAATCATTGGACGTGCTCTCATTAACTTGCATTTGTTCTCTGCTTGCCCCAATCGCAGAAGCAATAAATTGTAAATTTTTCTGACTAAAAAACTATTTTTTTCCAAATCAATAAATAAAAATTGTAATTTCTGTTATTATCTCTCAAGTTCCAAAGAATAACTTTCTTGGAATTTTACTTGTTGGTTGATTTCCTTGTCTGTATTTTTTCCATATGCTGGACTTTCCAAGGATTAAACTCTCTAAAATTCATTACATTCAATTTTCAAGAGATTATAATCATAATTGTTTCATTTGTCATTCAAAATGTGCTAAAAATCACTTATGCGCTCACCCCCCTCCCCCCCCCCCATATCAAATATCTTATTCAACTTTTTCCATTAAATTAATACTTTCCAATTCAATTATAATAGCACTGTTCCTGTCATTAAATTTGATTGATATTTATTTTATATAATACATTTTATTTCGATGTTAAAGATTATTTTTACATTACAGTATATCTATTGATATTTCAATTTATAAACGTAATAAAAAAGTTGAATTTGAATTTTTATTTTATTTCGCCTGCAGGTGTTTTTTGAGATTGTGTCTGGATCGTTAAAGATACTGATTTTTAATGTAGCCTATTATTTGATTAGATTTATTTATCCTGTGCAATAATAATGAAATTTGCCGGGGGTTATCATTATTTGGTTGCTTAAAACTTAGAGATGTCCTCGTTTTTTTTTCTTAGTATTTATATTGTACTAGTTACAATAAATAACTTGAAAGTGATGTGTATTTATTTTTTCATTCGTTTTAAGTACCTGACTAGGCAAAATGAACATAGTGGAATGAAACTAGAATAGTTTACCAGCTGGACAGTTCACATATTTCAAATGAAGTTAACAGCAAAGCAAAAAAAAATTGTTTTAAAAAATGTTAAAACATCTTTAGCTATTTTAATCTTTTTCACTCTAAATGAATATTATTTCTCCAGCATATAGTAAAAACAAAACATTCATTAAAAAAAGAAGGATCGCAGGTTAGAATTGTAAATAGAAAGCGTTAATTTTTTTTTTACTTTCTCTTACCTATATATGTTGATATATATAGAGAGAAAGTATTGGTTTCATCTCAAAAATTCGATGTCGAGATTTTGATGGATGTACCCGTCCCCCTGGATGCCTAAAAGTGGTTTTCGCAACATGGTCTGCCTGTGTGTGTGTGTTTAATTTTAAGCATGAAGGAATTGAGCTACGAGACTGAAATTTTATATTTAAATTAGGCATTCCCCTAGAGCGTGAAAATAAACTTTTAAACAAAATCGGCCAAAGAGTACTAGTAACTTTACTGATGCACCTTTTTAGTTTTTTTTTTTTTTTTCCGATTTTCTCAAAATTATCTCCAACGATTTTGATTAATATTCAAAAATCAAATATTTTTTAGATTCTCTTTAAAATGTATATTGTCATTTTGCTCTCAAAATTGTTTGAAGACCACTTTACTCTTGTACTTCATAGGAATGATAGGAGAAAAGGTTGCCATGGTAACAAAATATAAATATATTCCTAATAAATTTTACATCTTGAATTCTAATATATCGGCGGAAACTAAACATATGTGGACACAAAAAATCTGGTGTGACAAACACAGAACACAACTTTCTTGATTACCTTCGGTAATCGAAAGTTGTGTGCGACCAGTCACACCAGATTTTTTTTAAAATAATTTTACATAATTTAGTAATTGTGTGTTTTGTCCGAAACCTCTGGTTTTCATCATGAAGCTATAAAAGTGAAATGTTATTGTAAATATTATTTTCTGTGTCCGTATTAATAAAAAATCTGAGTGATTTAACGCACAGCACACGGCTTTCTTTTACCTTCGGCAATTGAAAGTTGTGTACTGTGCTGCTGACACCATTTTTTGTGTCGAGATATATTTAATTTCTCATAGCACCTTAGCTTCAAATTTGATCGCTTACTTTTCATAAATAGCGCTGAGCTACGAATTCTTCCATTGAAAATAAATTGATTCATATGTTGAGTGTCTCGAATAGAGTATGGTTATTTTTTTCAAAATTTTAATCTGATATTTCGAATCCTAACTTTGCTCAGGGACAACTTGTGGGTACGTGGATGGCGACCACGAGCTACCCGAGCTGGGACTGGCAGTCCTGTTGTTTACATGTCTGTCCATTCCTTCTATATTTTCATCAGGCGTCAGACCATGTGACGGGCCGGCCTATTCTATTTCTTTCGGTCGCAAAAAACTCATTCCGCCGACCCCACACTGCGGGAATAAGACTAGAAGGAGAAAGATTTCGATTTCTAACCAAATAAAACTAAATTTCTTAAAAGAAATGTTATTTTAAAATCTGTAAAAAGTTCGACAGTGCCTCTCTTGTGAATCGAAATTATCATATAAATCGCCATAAGGATTTAACATTGCGTCAATGGGAAGAACAGCCGAAAAATCCATTTGAAATCTCACAGAGGCTACATACATAAAAATCTACAAATACTACATCGTAAAGTCTACTTCAAAAATGTTTTAGGAAAAAACTTTTTAATAGGCATTTAAAAATAGATGAATTTTAATCAAAATCGTTAGAGAAATTTGAGAAATTCGAAAAAACTGAATAAGTACTTCAGGAAAGTACTAGTACTTTTTGGCCCATTTTGTTCTACTGTCCGGAAGGGTATCTAACTTAGGGTAAATATAAAATTTCAGCCTCGTAGCTCATTTCCTTCATGCACTAATTAAATCATCACGGACAGACCCTCAGGGGACCTCAAAACATGTATTTCCATCAAAATCTCTACATCGAATTTTTGACTCGGTCGCAATACTTTCTCACTATATATATACATATATATATATATATAGGGGAGACCGGGGCAGGTTGGCCCACGGGGCAGGTCGGCCCAGTCGCGATATATCGCAGAATAATTGGACGATTGTGATACGGATCAGAATGAAGGTTAATAGCACTGCCACACACCTTCCGCCAAAACAACTATAGCGATCGGAGTAAATTCGCATGAGCTAGGATCATTTATTCGATTTTTGCACCTTGGAGTAAATTTTCATTAGTTGAATAAAATTGTTTTATCTACTTTTTGGTTACTTCGAAGATAAAAAGTGAGCATTATGTTTAAAGGTTAGAGTATAAGGATTATTTCTCCATGGCATATTAATTAAAAAACATCAACGGGATTTGTGCGGGATAAAAATTGTTTCAAATATGACGATGGGGCAGGTTGGCCCAAAAATGACGGGGCAGGTTGGCCCACTCGATTTTTTGCCATTGTATGTATGAAACCGTTAAACCCTGTTTTATCTTTTCAATTTTAGTGGCAATGAATGATGTAAAAGTAACAAAATAAAAATTATTATAAATATCGATGTTATACTGGCCGTCATTGAGAGTTTATTGGAGGAAATTTTGCATCATAAATGAGCACGTGTGTTTGTTTTTGGGAAATTGTTATCAGATATATGAATATGTTCTTATTGTTTTCTAAAACGTTCTAGTTCTTTGAATATGTGTGTTTCGGGAAGATATGAAGTGTTTCCGCTTTTTTTTTTTTTTTTTTTAAACATTCACACTTTTTTCCCATTCACACTCACATTCACACAGTCTTTTCGGTAACTCAGGCCATATAAGACTTTTACGATAACCGTTGTATTAATAATTATATATTTTGGGGGTCCAGGCATTCTTATTTAAGCCATTTGGTATCCAAATGGTTAGCACGATAACCTCTACACGAAGCCCCGAGGGCTAAGAGATTTTTCAAAAGAGCACAAATTGAGCGTTGGGAGAGAAAAGTTGGGACCCTTGTTGGGATACTCTTTTTGCCAACTTGCCAAGCCCAAGTAAGGTGTCTGCAATGCTCTTCATAGCATTCTGACTCTCATCTCCAACCTCTGGACCACGGTTATAACAGTGATTCGTAAATACAAAAGAAAAACTGAAAAAGGAAAAGTTCTTGAAGTCACGATATACTTTTTTTGATTTAGTACTCACTTATTACTGAAACTGTTGCAATAACCAATTATAATTTAAAATAAACTTTGTGTGTTAAAATTAGGTTGTTTTAAATTATTTTCTTGCATTTTTATTCATATAAAAATAACAAATGCCTTCCGGGCCAACCTGCCCCGTGGTCCGGGCCAACCTGCCCCGACCACGGGGCAGGTTGGCCCACTCGAAATATTTTAGAAATAATTATTTTTTTTAATTTTAACATCAATTTAGGAGACTTTTACGATGACCATTTGGTAGCTTAAGGTTACACCAACATTTTAAAATAAAAACATAAACGAAAATGATTATATAAAAAATTTTATAAAAGAAATAAAAATTAGTGGGCCAACCTGCCCCGGTCTCCCCTACTAGACGCAAAGCCCCGCCTTCGGCCTTATATACATACCGGTACATACATTTTCCCTTTTCATTTTTATATATAGAGATTATTTTAACGGTTAATTATTCATTTTTTGTGAATCATATCCTTTCCGGGACTCTCCCGGTACACAGATAAAAAAAATTTACGCCGATATTTTAGAATTCAAATGCAAATAAATAAAAAAAATCGTAAACATGGGTAAATATTTATATTTTGTTACCATGGCAACTATTTCTCCTAATTTTTATTTTTTTCTTATTTTAACGGTTAATTACTCATTAACTTATTGTTATTTGTGAATCAAAACCTGTCCGGGACTCTCACAAACATACACAGAAAATTTCATCATAATTGGTTCAGTCGTTTAGGAGGAGTTCAGTCACATACACACGTACAGAAGAATTATATATATAAAGATATGTAAGAGAAAGTAAAAATAAAAATTTCAGAAAATATCACTAGATGTTTTATTTCCAGAGATTTTAAAATAAAATAAAGTGAACATTTGAAGTAATAATTTTCCCTATAATATGAAACCATTATAGACTATTTGTTTATACAATTAAAGTGAGTTGCATTCAGGAAAGAATACAAAGAGCGACGGTCATCTAACAAAACGTTATTTGTTGCAGGCGCGCAGCTGCGACGAGCATCTTTGGATCCTGACAGGCGACGTCTCTCGTTACCCCATCACAGAGCAAGTGACGCCTCCATTGATCCCCATCATGCAGCCATCCTCTTCAGGGACAGTCGAGGGGTGAGTTTTAAAAAACTATAATTCTAAAAGAATTTCAATTGTAAATCAAATATAAATTTATATCATTTATCAATGATTAATTAAAAAAAAAAAATTCATTTTTTTTTTTTTTGAATGATGTGTTTCATTAAGTGCAATTCTCAGAGCTAAAATCTTTCCCTCTCAAACTTACATGGTTTAGAGTTTATTCCAAGATCTTACCACACTTTTATATCTGACTGAGTTTGTTTATAAACAAAGACGTCTTAAATCATTCTTTTCACTTTGATTTTTTTTTCTTCTCTTTTAATTTCAATAATTTACATAAATGAATAATAAATTTTGGGAACAACAAAATTAAAATTAAATTTTTATATTCATAAAAAAAATCTGGCGAGACTGGCCACACAGCACACAGCCTTCTCTTGCGTTCGCTAATTGAAAGTTGTATTTTTTGCTTATCTCACCAGATTTGTGTATTAATATACAGTATTTAGCTTCCGGCAGTAACGTACTGTACATTAAAATTTAAAATGTAAAACAGAAAAATATTTATATATTGTTACTATTAATAAGAAATCATATCTATAATACATAAGAAATTATAAATATTACGCTTGAAACCGTGAACCAAATTCATACAATTTAATATTTATAACTTCAAATAGCCAACAAAAGATAAGGTGCCGCCGGGAGTCGAACCATGGATCCACCGAAATGTACTCAGTATGCCCCATTATTATTCCAACCTACCCACCACAATTCTCCACCCACACACTCATGATTGTTAAATACTCAAATTTTCAATTAATAAATTTAATTCAACCAATACCCTGATACACACTAAACGTGGATCCATAATTCGACTCCCTGCAGCACCCTATCTTTTGTCGACTATTTGAATTAATAAATATTAAATTATATTTTGTTACGATTTGCTCAGGGGCCCACATTTTGTGGGTACGTGGATGGCGACCACGAGCTGCCCTAGCTGGGACTGGCAGTACTTCTGTTCTTTGGATGTCAGTCTCTTCCCTTCTATATTTTCAACAGACGTCAGACCGTGCCACGGGCCGGCCTGTTCTATTCCTCCACAGTCGTAAAAACCCCATCCCCTCCGGGATTTTTTGGGCTGATCTTTACAAATTTAAAGTTAAATATACGGATTCTTCTTTCACTTCGACTATATCCCTAATAAATAAATAAATACAAAAAATAATACTTGGAAGTATTTTAGGGGTGGATTAATTTAATAAGTCTTTTTAAATTTTTTTCACTTCGAATGTATTCCTAATAAATAAATAAATACAAAAAATAATACTTGGAAATTATTTAATTGGGGGGTGAGTTTTAACGATGGATAAATGAAGTGAGTCTTTTAATAGTTATTTAATTTCGAATTTATTCCCAACGGAATAAAACCCCGTTAGTTTGCAAGTGAATAGAATTTTTTTTAATAGAGAACATATTCAATAATTTTAATTCTTGGGTTCTCAGAGAGCAATGCTACTAGAGCGTGCTTGTTGCCTACCTATCAGGCTGACTTAGTTCTATTTGAGTCGAGCCATGTGTCATTCGGTTCAGCTCCACTCTCTCTCTCTCTCTCTCTCTCTCTCTCTCTCTCTCTCTCTCTCTCTCGCGTGTGTTTAGTTTCTTTTATATTGTGTTGTGATTTGTGCAAATAAGACATTCATCCACTAAATTCCCCTCCTGGTCATCTTATTATTAAGGTAATTAATATTTTCACATCTCATTTGCATAACGAATTAAAGTAATTTTGTATTTAATTTTTCTCTCTCATAATATACTGATAAAATTATCCAATTTTTTAAAAACAACTCTATGATGAATTCGTGTACCCCAGAGGGAGGGTGAGAAAGGGTGTAAATCACCCCTTCTAATAAACAAAATAGTTTTTTTCTTTAAAAATGAAAATTAAAATAGAAACTTATTTTTTTTCTAAATTTTTTACATTTAAGCAATGATTTCTTTCTCTCCCTCCTCACCCTCCACCCCTCTAACAGAGAATTTATATTCTCCTTTAATATTTAATAAGAAATTATTATTAAATAATTGAAAATATAAATTCCTAAACTTTTATCTCTCATCAGTGGCTTAGTAGTAAGTGAGATTTTTGGAGGTGGAATTTTCTTTTTCACTGGCTGAATGCCTGATTTTCTTAAGCAGTTTCTCCACTCGCCTCCCCTAATTATAAGTGTAAAAATTCATATGATTTTTTTTTTTAATTTGCTTACGTTTCTGTGTCGTAACATGCCACAAGCTTGTATAAATCCGTTCTTCGTTTCATGAATATATTTCCTTTGTTTGTAGTTTTAGATATAAAAATTCGATCCCCCTCGGCTCACGCATCCCCTTATAGATATTCAGTAATTCACATTCAATTATAAAAATAAATTAATGAATAAAATTGCATTTGTTTTTCTCATTAAAATCTTTTAGAATTTTATATAAAAATTAATTTTATTTCTGTTTGTTTAAAGGCCACCCCCTCCCTCCAAAGTTATTTTCCCACTTTACAAATTTTCTTAAGACTTGCAATTTTTTGCCCCTTAAGTAAAGGGTAGTCTACCCCATGTAAATTTTTCTTCAAATAAATTTACTTTTTATAAATGTCATATTTTTCCTGATTTATTTACAAAAGCGTAACTTTATATTTCATAGATTATAATTTTTTTCAAACTTTGACAAGAAGGAGTTTCTACCCCTTTAGATAAAATATGGAAATATTGAAGGACTTAGAAGAATCCGTATATTTAACTTTAAATTTATGGAGATCAGCCCAAAAAATGAAAGTTATAGCCGCATATTTGCCAATTTGACCAACTGTGCAGCGAGGGTGAATCCTCCATCTTCTTGTAAGGGCTTCGGAATCGCTCACACCCGCCCTTTATCTTATATATTTTTTTAGTTGAGGGATGTTTAAGGAAGGGTGAGGTGGGTCTGTCAGCTGTTTTAATGTTTTTTGCATTTTAAGCGACAAAACCCCCCCCCTCCCCCCCTTTGGAACCAAATAGTTAATGTTTTTTAACTTTTCACATCTCTAGACCTTCTGAAGGCTAAAATATTCCCTTTTCATCCCTCCAAATTTGATCCATGGCCCTCTAATTAACGAAAAGCGGTGGAAATAAGTAGGGGGCTCCCCCCGAAAACGGTACGAGGTGGAGGAAAACGGAGGTCATATTTGGATTCAGGAGGTCATTTTACTTAATAATCTGAAGAAATTATCTCGGGGCCGAAAAAAAGTTTCATTTTTCCTCATAGTGTAATTAATGGTTTTACATCACAATCTAAATCATTATTACCCTCCCCACCGTGTAAGCGCCACACAGTGGCGTAGCGAGGGGGGGGCGGTCCGTCCCAGGCCCCGAGCCGGCATAGGCCCCCATATATTTATAAAAAAGAAAATTTAATGAAAATTTCTCTTTGAGAGGCCCCGGGGCCTTCAGGGCTCAAGTAAAAATGATAAAAAAAAAAGAAAATTTAATGAAAATTTCTCTTTGAGAGGCCCCGGGGCCCTTGGGGCTCAAGTAAAAATAGGAAAATTTAGATAAAAAAAAAAGAAAATTTAATGAAAATTTCTCTTTGAGAGGCCCCGGGGCCTTCAGGGCTCAAGTAAAAATGATAAAAAAAAAGAAAATTTAATGAAAATTTCTCTTTGAGAGGCCCCGGGGCCCTCAGGGCTCAAGTAAAAACGGAAAAATTTAGAAAAAAAAAACAACAAAATTTAATGAAAATTTCTCTTTGAGAGGCCCCGGGGCCCTTGGGGTTCAGGGATATACGGTATTTTAAAAATATTTTTGTGTATGGAGGGGAGGGATATTTAAAGATGACCACCCCCCCCAAAAAAAAAAAAAAATTCAATATAGGGCGCCCTCTTCTAGTTCCGCCCCAGGCCCCCAGCTGCCTCGGTACGCCTCTGGCGCCACAGGCTTTCCGTCACCGCATCCCTTACAAAAATTTCAAGCCTTACTTTAACAAAACTCTGCCACCACCCCTGTTTCCTGTTTGATTAAAAATTTTTCAACACCTTTTAGTTTCTATATTGAGATTCAGCCCACGGCTAACGTTTCAGTCCTAAGTTTGGCTGTGTCACTTAGGACCGAAAGGTTAGCCGTGGGCTGAATCTCAAAATAGAAACTACATTGGCTGCATTTTCTTGTTTTTTTTTTTCTCCCTTTCAATATTTATTTATTAACAACTTTACAATACAAATTGAATCAATAGAACCACGAATTGTTTGAGCTAAGTCTGACATTTCTTTTTTTATGCCTTACTCTTTAGATTGCCATGGTTTTTTCTCGCTGGCACCAGTATGTTAATTAATTTTAAGGTCACCGGTATATAAAATGAGAGAATTTTAAAAATATAGATTCATTTTGTGTTTATTTGCCCTCTGGATAGGTGTAACTAATAAATACCCCTGACTTATGAAGTATTATTCTGTTTGTCTGAGATAAAGAAAAACATTTCTTTTTTTTTCAAACATATATCACTCTTAAACTAGCCTCCTATAATTATCTCCTGGCTTTTGAACTAATGTATTTTACTCTCCTTTGTAATATTTCAAAATTTTGACATCTGTCGTTCGGTTTTCTTTCAAGAGGCAATTAATTATATTTTCTTTTTGCATTCAATTAATAAATAATTCCATTTCCTTTTTCTATTAGCTGTTTATTTATTTCGTTTAAAAGTTGGAAATATTTATCCATTTTTTTTTTTTTTTTTTTATTAATATATCTTTCCTTGTTATATAATTATTTTGTTTGTAAATACGATATATTAGATAACTTCTTGTATTCTAGTAAATAAGCAAATTAAAGAAATGGATCTTTAAAAGTTTAAATGATACAAGATGGGTGGATTAAGGCTTGGAATGCAAAGGAATCAAATTAAAAAAAAAAAAACTTATTTATTTTTTCTGCTGTTTACAAAACAACTCTAATATTCAGTATATATGACACTTTGACTATCCCGATGAAGTGAGCGACCTCCCCTCGAAATTATTATTATTATTTTTTTTTAAACATTCACACTTTTTTCTCATTCACACTCACACTCACATGCATACAGTCTTTTCGGCAACCTAGGCCATTTTAGACTTTGACGATAACCGTTGTAAGGAATATATTTATTGTGGGGTCAGGCATTTCTATTTAAGCCATCTGGTATCCAAATGGCTTAAATAAAATCATCGGACTGCCTGGGTCCGAACCCACGACGTTTGGTATAGGAGGTAGCTCGAAATTATTCTTCTGAGTGAACGTGATATTAAAAATAAATAAATAAATGAAACTCTGACAACAGAAAAAACGAATAAATGTTTATATTTTTTGAATTCCTTTTGCTGATTTTTCTTCTTAAAATCTACAGTCACGAAACAAATATTGTTGAACATCCCCCGGTAGCCATCGAGTTCCAAAACTTGTTCGGTTCCCGGTGCCCTTAATAAATCAGAATTTTTCCGTGGCGCCCCTTGTTAAATATCAGGGCAACCCCTATATTCTAATAGTTTTTCTTCATTTCAAATTCCGATTCGCTTTGATATATCTACAGTATATCTCTTTACACTCTATATATCTTTCTTTACCTCTATACCTGTTTACAATTTTATTTATTAAATAATTAAAGCTCCTCACTTTAATTTTTCGACTAATACCGTAGCGAAAAATTAATATAATATAATATAAAAGTGTAAAATGGCTGTTATTTATTAATCTTAAGGAAGGTAGATTTGCAGCCAGGAGAATAAAAAAACTATTTTAATTTCTTCTCGTCGACGCGATTGGCGTCCGAAACGTCGACCAAAAGAAATTAAAATAGTTTTTTATTCTCCTGGCTGCAAATCTACCTTCCTTAAGAATGTAATATAATATAGGGAAATTTTCACGGCGGGTCAAGAGAATAACTGCGGCGCCCTGGGGTGCCGCGGCGCACAGTTTGGGAAACACTGACTTATATAATAAAGTTATACCCCTAAATGGCCTCGTAGCCGAAAAGGGTTTAAAAAAAAATATTGTGCAGAATGTAACTTATACTTACGCTTGCTTTGATTAATGAAGAGTCCCCTGCCTTGGTGCAGTGGTTAGCATGCTGGCCATTTGTACCGAGGATCACGGGTTCGCATCCCTTCCCACGCGACTAAAATTTATTTAAATTGAATCGGCTACCATTCAATTTAAATAAATAGCAGGGGGTCTAAATGGCCTTCGATGCCGAAAAAGACCTTAAATAAAATAAAAATGAATGAAGAAGTTCTTCGCGATACATTCCCGGTACCCCTTTCCACATAATAAAATTTTCTTCATCTGGAATTTTAAATCGAGATGAGAAGAAAAATTTATTTTTGCTTTCAATATTTCGATCACTGGCCCGGCTCTTCCTCAGGACATTCACTTGTTAATCGAAACAAAAAAAAAAAAAAAAAAAAAAAAAATACCATTAATGAAGATTATAAATTTTTGATTTTTGGATGACAAAAACGAATTCACATACTATTGTGGGAATAAAGCAGTTAAGCTTATAATTCTGAGTTGAAGACAACTCGAGTTCAAATCTACCTCATGGCAAAATATTATTATCCAACTCTATTTGAGATGCCTCCTTCTGAGGAAAGAATTGGGAACCCACCTCAGTATAATTCCTATGAAAGTTTCTCCTCAGAGTAACCCCAACGTGTCAGTACTGACACTAATGATGAAGAGACATTTAAAAAATAAATAATTTTTTCCAATTCTTAGGAAATTTTGTATTTTCTACACTCCGAAAATTTTTCTCAAAACATGACTACAAAAATTTTGCCTCGCCATATCAAAGAGATATAAAATGATTCAGAAAGTAATTAAAATATACATGTATTGAATTTTAATAGGCATAATTTTTTACTTTTATTGTTATTTTATTGTATTTCCATTCGCTCTTCATCCTATTGGGTGGCTTAATATTTTTTTAACCTTCACCTCGTAAGAGATTATTTAAAATTTACTACTTTTTAATTCATTAATCGGCGTAGCAAAGCAAAGATTGGTGATATCCTGTTAAAATTTAACTTGCGTGAACAGATATACTTAGATTATAACTAATAAATGGATTAGGGAAATGACCTTAATAAAAATGAAGAGATTTTTTTTTTTGCAAATCAACGAGATAATTTTCATTCTCTTAATTTTTTTTTTTAAATCTACATCACTAGATAAATTAATTTTCATTCACTGAATATTCTAAAAAAATTTATTTCTTTTTTCACCTTAAATATCAAATAAATTATGTTTAATTTTATATTTAAGTTAGGGTCGTCCTTATTTATAGAGGTCAAATTTTTTAGTAGTTAGTTACCCGTAGATCTTTTCCATTGCATTAAAAAATAATGTCTGCAAAATTTGAACTCATTTGTAAAACAGGAACTCGTGGCCTTTGAAAATTTTCTTGAAACTAAGCTTTGTTTTCGTCCAAGGGACTAAATTAATTTCACATTCCAATAAAACTAGAAATTAATTATTTAGAATCTTTAGTTAAATTACCTTAATTTCCTTAAAAATAATACATAATAAATAAAAACCAATAAGAAAAAATAGATTTTTAATAATCTCTTATCTTCTTCAATTTTAATTATGCTTAAAGTATTTGAATGTAACATGTCAAAAAGTTCATTCAAACTATCTTTAAATGCTCGTTCTTGGGCCATAGCACAATGGTAGAGTATCCTCCTCTTGTGCTAAGGGTCTAAATAATATCTCGTTAGTTAATTAGGATAGAATAAAGGCATGCGCCTTGAATTCTGATTCTAAAGAGAGATAGATTAAATCGTATCATCTGTCAAAGTTCCTCAGCATAAATCTGTTCATATTTCTTTTTCATTTAATAATTATTTGTCAATCATATTTTTCAGTTCGATTATATAAAAATATATATTTATTTAATTAATTATTTTATATTTTTAACAAATGTATATAAAGTAAGCTTAGTCAAATCCGAATTTAGGTTCTTTGAATATTAATATCTAAATTGATTTGTAGCCAATTCGATTGAAATAAATTTTTGTCGCGGATGCGAATCTGCGATCCCTGATAAAAGTATCAAGCATCGGGACAATATAAGCTAATAATACTTTTTCGGGCGAACTAATTTTTGACGATTCCCCCCCCACCCCCCCTCCACCCCTTTATAAACATATTCAAGGGTTCGGATCCCGTCTCATTCGACAAATATTTCAATTTAATTGACTTCCAATAAATTGAAATAAATAGAGACGAAGTAAAAAAAAAAACAATCTTGCTCTTTTTACGTCAACTATCGTGTTTCGGGTTAAAAAATTTTTCTCTTCTTACAATTTAATGTTGTGGGTTGTCTAGCACAAGGGGCAAGTGACAAGATTAAAAAAAAAAAATAGATCAAGATTGAAAGATGTTGTTGCTATTTAAATCACATCTGGCAAACTATTTTTCTATATATTCATCTTCTAATGAACTTTAAGATTCTTATCTTTTAATCTCTGCATATAAATTATATTTTTGGCCTAAACAACTCTTAAATATAGTTTTGACATTAATAGGTCGAACAAATTATAACTTTTCCAAGACTTCTGTACTGTTTGGTAATTTTTCTTATGACACTCCCATCCAAATGCCACTTGCTATTATATTATGTGATAAAATATTTATTTGTGTGTTGTTTGTTTACAGTTGCCAGTTGCTGACCCGTTCCTTGATAAAGTAGACATTGCAGACTTAGGTAAGATCCATTTTGTGATTTATTAGTGCTTTTAGAAAGTCAATTGCTAATCTTTTAAGATTACTTTCATCTGATTACGATGATTTTAAAGTATCTTTTATTGACCAATTAAGGGGTATGGATTATAATTGATTAAAGCAACATCTGCAGTTATATATTTTTTTTTAAATTTTCTATGCAACTAGGTGAATGTCGATAAATAGTGCATTTGTTATTTATGAAAATTTTCTTGGAATCTAGATTTGACCCGATAAATAAACACCCAGGGTTTTTACTAATTTGTTTTTTAATAATAATAATAAATTATTATTGATGTGAAAGTTACGATTGTGGATTTTTAATGAAGGATGAGTAGCAGCAAAGAAAATAATACTCTGAATGTTTTACCAATTAGCCGGAATCGTTTCGGTGCATATATTATGCCCCATTCTCCGGCCTTTAATCGGCGTATATGTTGCTTTAACCGATTAAAGGCCTGAAGATGGGGCATAATAAATGCACCGAAACGACATTTGATGATTATGTGAATTGGCAACCATGAGTTATCCGAGCTAAGTCTAGGATTTCTTTTTACTTCTTTCATGCCAGATCTCCCCGCGGTTTGTTTCCCCTCCGGTTTCATTCATTAATGCTAATTCTGAAATACGCCAACTCTAACAAAGAATAAGAATTTATTTAAAAAATAAAAATAAAATTGCCACTATCAATTCAACTCTCAAAGAAACTATTTGTTCATAAACGAGACGATATGTTATTTATTAATTGGATATGAAAAGATCAAAAGCTATTTTTTAAACATCTTATTTATAACAAAAAAAAAAAAATTCTTTAAGAACTTTAAAATTTCTTGGCATTTATAATTGCGGAATTTTATTTTTTTCATTTTCTATCAATCTCTGTGTATTTTTCTTTTTGCAATAGGAATGGACTTTGCGGTGTGTCTGTGTTTGTATTTGTGTGTTGGGATTAAATTTAGCTCACCAGGGATTTTAGAGCAGGAAAACATTGGTGTCGGCCAGTTGCCGTCGATCGGCCCTCACGGGCTCGACGATGCACGTCGTGTAAATCGAGTCCCCCACTCTTACCAAATGCTTGCTTTGCATTATTATTCGACCGCAATTGGCCGGGGTCGACGTTTTAGTAAAACCTTTCAAAACGAGGTCCAAAACAATGAACATGATGATGACACCGATGATGACGAGGATCTTGTTGATGTTGAGATTTACTCGTTAGATGAGATTGAAGAATTTGCACGTGTTTTACCAAGTGTAACATTGTTGAAATTATGTCGTACTGTTGCAGAAACCGATGAACAACAAATATTAGTGAAATTTTTTAAATTTCATAAATGTTACGATTTAATACCCACCTCGGCGAAATTGGTTGTCTTCGATACACAATTACTTGTCAAGAAAGCATTTTTCGCCCTTGTATATAATGGAGTTCGTGCTGCGCCGCTTTGGGATTCACAACGTCAACGATTTGTTGGTAAATATTGCTGTGTTTATATTATTAAACCCTCACGTCAGACATTTGCATTAAGATTGTCCCTACTCCAGTAATCTCGCCCAAAATAGCTAGTTTGACTGGTTGCCACTACACAAGGGGCAGTAATAATTAAGACAATTCATCTCTTATAATAATAATAATATTAGGTTATACTGGCTGTGAGTATTAAATATACATGTATTGAATGGATTCAGCCAAGGAAAAATAAAAAAAAACAAATTTATACTGTCGACGTTTCGAGCGCTCTTCCTCGGGACAGTCTAAGTGTCAATTGTTACAGATGGTAATAATTAGATTGTCATTTGACATCATTAAACAAATGTAACACTATTAATAATGTATCGTGTGTTTTTTGAATAATTTTATAAATATATTGATATCATGGACGGCATTTGTTAAAAGTAAGGTTACTTGTACAATTATTATACTTTTAAACACATGTCATGTATGATATCACAATCTTTATTAAATCATTCAACAAACACATGATACAATATTGTAAAATTTATTTAATGACGTCAAATGACAATCTAATTACCATTGACACTTAGACTGTCCCGAAGAAGAGCGCGATGAGCGCTCGAAACGTCGACAGTATAAATTGGTTTTTTTACTTTTCCTTGGCTTACTCCAATCCATATATCTATATTTAAAAAATTTAATTTTTTGGAAAGGGGGCGTAATATACAGCAGCCATTGCCCTCGGCGGCCTATTTATTTATTATCAATCAAAACTTAATCAGTTCTCTTTTTATCGAAATCACATTTGTAGGCCTATATATTTGTTTAATTTTAAATGATAAATTTCACTACTTATTAATTTTATATTTTTTATGGTTCGTTTTTTCAACTCAACTATTCTTTAAATACTGTACATTTTTTAGAGTTAATTTTATAGTTTCACTGGCATATGATAATGATAGAGAGGGAGTTTGTTTAAAAAAAAAAAACTCTTTTCCTGAAACTTTTAATTCATCTCTTCATTTAATTCTCATGAAATTATGGACCACTTTACTAAAATTTATATTCCTTCTGTGATGTATAAAACTAAGGTTTTTTTTCTTTATTTATTTAATACGCACGGCTGACGTTTCGGTTCCGTGTTTGAACCATTCTCAGACCTGGCAAAAAGTCATTCATTATCGGTCATAGTTGATTTTATACCTTGTTGAACCAAACTCTTATATAATAAATATATACTCACAAACATAAACATTTTATATAATAAATATTTATGTTCCTGGTACATAAAATGTTTATGTACCTGATCATCGCACACTGTGTATATATTTATTATATAAGAGTTTGTTTCAACAATGTATAAAATCCACTATGACACTTTGTTAATGACTTTTTGCCAGCTCCGAGGATTGTTCAAACACAAAACCGAATGTCAGCCGTGCGGATTAAATAAATAAAGAAAAACCTTAGCTGCATCGGCCCCCCCCCCCCCCCCCCCCCCCCGCGGGTCCCCAGGCGCCTCTCATTTTCTACCCTATTATGGATATAAAACATCATAGCTATAAATTGCGTTTTGTAACAAAAAATTAAAGAAATTCAGGAGAGTTTTTTCCTTATGAAAACTCGTCTCTCTATCATATAATTGTTGACATCTCATAACTATTTATTTTTTATTAGTATCCATTTCCGATTTTAAACCTCTATTAATATAATTACAATAATAATATATAAGTTTAGATTATATAAATTTCTATATCTTGATTTCATGGTGATGTTTTTGCTTCAATTGACTAACTAACCTTTGGCGAATTTCCAAAAATGATTCGCCATCAAAAATATAAACTCTTAATTTATTTTCTTATTTTGCTCTTTTAGGTATGTTGACCATCACGGACTTTATCAAGATTCTCCAAATGTATTATAAATCACCGAGTGTAGCGATGGACGAACTTGAAGGACATAAATTGGATACGTGGCGAGAGGTGCTTGATAAGGACAGTGCTCCTCTGGTCTCTATTAGTCCAGATGCCAGCCTCTACGAGGCAATTCGATCCCTAGTGCATAAACGAATTCATCGATTACCTGTCATCGATCCTGAAACAGGAAATGTTTTATATATACTTACGCACAAACGGATCCTACGCTTCCTTTTCTTGTATATCAGCGATTTGCCTAGGTGAATAAGTATTTAAAAACTAAGATATTCAGGGTGGTCACTGAAAGACCGAAAAATTTTATTTCTTTTTTATTTATAAGCATCTCTTAAGGCGGCTACACACGTAACTGCAAACTTGACAAGCATCCACGTGCAATCTTTTTATACAAGCAAACTGTAACGTCCGTAGGAGAATTTTGCGCAAGCCGCTTGATGACGATTGAATTTTAAGCATATTTGAGCAAGCAAAACTCTCCGCCATTTTATAGATGTCTTAACATTTAATATTTATTTAATATTTCAATTTAAATATTAATATTTATTGTGTCTCTGTTTAAAAGAAAAGCAAGTGAATATTCCTTGTTATCTTCGAATAAATAACCTCCCGAGTTTGACATTTTTAGGTTAATTTTCGGCATAAGCTATTTCTTGCACAAGCATGCTTGTGCCGTGTGGTGCCGAAAGTAATTTGTGAATGCTGGTACAAAAAGATTGCACATGCCTGCTTGTCAAGTGTGCAGTTAGGTGTGTAGCCGCCTTTAGAGGCTACAATAGCTATTTATGATGTCGATTAATGAATAGAATTGCAGTCAAGTTCCATTATTCAAAATCAATGAAAATATCTGCAACATTATGATTTGACCTAATGAATGAACTGAATCAGTAAGCGACCTTCCAGGAAAGGTTCTAAGCTCAATGACTCAACGGAGTTTGAATAATTGGCCTTTGACTGTCGGACCGAAGCCAGAGTATTTTGGAAGGGGGTATCCAGACGATTACCCTCCCCTTCCACCCTGAAATGAATGAAATTTAAAGAATATAAAATATTTTTTTAAATTTTACAATTGTCCCCCCTTAATTTTTATTAATCACAAAATAACTTTTAAAGTTCTAAATTAGAATGATTATTATTATTATTATTATTTTTTTTTTTTTATTCAAACTATTTATTTTTTAGGCCCAAATTTTTGGACGAGCCCCTTTCATCTCTACGAATTGGTACATATGAAAGAGTTGAGACTGCCACAGAAGATACTTCCATAATAGAAGCGCTTAATAAATTTGTAGCGAGACGTGTGAGTGCTTTGCCAATTGTTGACCCTCAGGGAAGACTTGTAGATATTTATGCTAAATTTGATGTCATCAATTTAGCGGCTGAGAGAACCTACAACGATCTTGAGGTATTTTAATCTATAAGTTAATTAGAAAAAAAATTTAGGATAAATCAAAGATTTTTTTAAATAATTTTTAAAGACAGGACAAAAAGCATAAAAAATGGGGAAAAATGCTTGAAAAAGCATAAAAATCTTGAATAAAAAGTTGTCGAATAAGCATTAAATTTGAAAAAAAAAAGCCCCCCTCCCCCACCTTGTATCAGCCATTGGTATGAGTAGAAGTTGCTTATGAGATGCTTTTTTTTTCAAATTTAATGCTTATTGAACAACTTTTTATTCAAGATTTGTATGCTTTTTTAAGCATTTTTCCCATTTTTTTATGCTTTTTTGTCCAGTTTTTATTTAAAAAAATTTTAATATAAAATTTTAAAATTTAATCCTTAAAAATTTTATTTGTATATATATTCTGGTAAACAAGTACAGAATGCAACTTTAAATTACCGAAATTGTGCAGCCAGTCCCACCAGATTACCCCCTCCCCTGCGAGGGTCCGCCGCAGACGGCTCCGACCCAAAGTGGGGAGTCCAGGGGGGCCCGAGCCTGAGTAGAGAAGGCGCGATTTGTACATTTGCCGAAGGATATGTTTTCTTTACTTGAACGTTTTTGCTGAATGGAATTATTTTTAAAAATTATATAAATATTTGTAAAATAAGTTCAAATAAGCACGAAGGGGGAAAAAAAGCATGAAAACTCAAAAAAATGCAATCTCAAATTGTTTTTCTAATTCGTGTAGAAATTAAAAATCTAATGGCTGCCTATAAAATTCAACAATAAACATTTTGCTTAAAATCCGGTCTCTAATAATTATATATTTATTAATTGATTGAATTTTTTTTAGGTGACACTACGCCGAGCCAATGAACATCGCAACGAATGGTTCGAGGGAGTCCATAAATGTAAACTCGATGAAACATTATACGCTATATTAGAAAAAATTGTTCGGGCTGAAGTTCATAGGCTTGTTGTCGTCGATGATTCTGATAAAGTGATTGGCATCATTTCGTTATCCGATCTACTCATGTACCTAGTTTTAAGACCTTGCGGTATGTATTATTATTAATTAATATGTTTTTTTATTTTGACAAAAATCTGAAGACATATATTATACTTAATATATCATAATATAGCGTTAACAATATTTATTTCCTGTTTCGCTATTATTATAGTAATCTATGAAGTTAATGCCCTTGAAATCAACCTTTTACTTTAGAAAATATAAAATTCTTCGAATGATAGACAGGAAGAGAGGGTGTCAGCCAAAAGGAGATCCTCTATCGAATAAAAATCTCCACTCAGAAGTCGTTTCGGGTTTAATTAAATAAATCCATCATCAGTTTATTAAGATGTATTATGGGTCAATGTACTCAGAGTTCGTTGTCTTCCCCAGTATTTATCTTATACCTGTATTTGATAATAAAATTTTATATACATTTGAGACTTGGCCGTGTTGACTGATGAGCATATGACATCGGATATGCAAATATTGTATTTTTATATAATTTTGTATATGTTTATATATAACAACTCTATCTGCATCTCAATGGTGTACACCTTGAGATTGCCAATAATGTAAGATCTGATGTTTTTTATAATTTAAGAAATATTTTATGTTGTTGTATTAGAATTATTATTTATGCTCGTTTCAGCTCTTAAGAACTGATGATGGATTTATTTAAATAAACCCGAAACGTCTTCTGAGTGGAGATTTTTATTCGATAGAGGCTCTCCTTTTGCCATAATTTATGGTAGAATTTTATCGATTCATTAATTAGAAATTTCTATTTGTTTAAAAAATATTGTTAAACTGTATTAGAAATCACATAATCACTATTACAATTTAAACAATATACGAGAAGTAAGAACACATTCTGAAACTAGAATCATGTTGAGTCCGATTCTTTCTCGTTAGGAATGATTAGAATGGAGATAAAATTTTTGTAAATGATTAAATGAATAACATTTCTTACATTGCTTTGGTTTCTGAATAAATGATTCATATTGATTCAGATTCAAATATGCATAAATATTTAAAAATTTTAATTACTTTTGGTAATCGCCTTTGGTGGTAGCCAAATGGAATAGTGAATTAATAAAATATATTATTATTCACTTGAGTCATTACTGTCAGACTTGACACGTTGTGGTTACACGGGATGGTAACTTCCATGGGAATAATGCTGAGGTGGATTCCTGTTTCCTTCCTCAAGAGAAGGCATCTCACAAAGAGTTGGATAATAATTTGCTTTGAGGTGGATTTGAGGCATATCGCCTCCTTTAATATTATACACGGAACAAATTCATAGATTATTATAAAATGAAAGAGTGTAGGTGCAGTCCAATATTTATAATAAAAATACGGAACCTCGTAGTTTCTTTCGTGGACAAAAGATTTACAGATGGTATGTATTTATAATTGAAAATTATTAAAATATTTTCAATAATTTATTATTTCTTGTTGACAGATGCATACTGTTTCGGCACACCGAACAGCCATCTTCAGAACTGCAAAAATATACATAATTTCAAACATTTACTCAAAATATGACTATTTAACATGTATTATTAGCAAGGGCGGATCCAGAGGGATTTCTCGGGGGGGGGGGGGGGGGTAATCTGGTGTGACTCGTTTCACAGCACACTATTTTTTTCTTAACTTCGGTAATTTAATGGCGCATTCTGTACTTGTTTGCCAGAATATAAATACAAATCAAATTTTTAAGTATTAATTTTTAAAATTTTACATTAAAAAATAAATTTTTTTTTTTTTTTTTTTTTTCTTGAAAAAAAAAGGTATTTTTTTCAAATCTCGGGGGGGGGAGTAATTACCCCCTTTACCCCCCCCCCCCCTGTATCCGCCCTTGATTATTAGTATAAAAATAAATAAAGTTATATGAATTGATCAAAATTATTTGCATAAATCAATTATTTAATTGTCATTATATTTACCATAAGACATCTAATGTCTAAATACTGTTACTATTATAACACAGTTTTTAGATATTTATTATTACTATTCATATACTATGTGTGGATGTCTTGTGGTGAATATAATGACAATTAAATAATTGATTTATGCAAATAATTTTGGTCAATTCATATAACTTTATCTATTTTTATACTAATAATACATATTTTGAGTAAATGTTTGAAATAGCCCTAATGTATATTTTTGCAGTTCTGTAGATGGCTGTTGGGTGTGCCGAAACAGTATGCACCTATCAACAAGAACTAATAAATTATTGAAAATATATTAATAATTTTTAATTATAAATTCATACCAATTATAAATTTTTTGCACAAGAAAAAAACTACTAGGTTCCGTTATTATTATCATAGATTATATATTATTCATAGAGTTATTAAGATAAAGAAGTTCTGATATTATTTATTATTGTTTTTAGGTGAAGAGACTTGTATAAAACCCTTGACCCCAACTCCACCTCCTGAGCCAACAACACTAGGACAAGCGTCAATACCTGAAGAGGATTCACAGCCTACAAGTCCTACCGGTGATCAAGAGGAACCTCCTCCTCCCTGGGCGGATGAAGAAAATCAACCTGCTGAACCTGGGGATGATGAGTCGGATTTTGGTCAATGACCTCAAGCTACCGAAACGATCACATCTCATCACCTCTGAATATATATCTATTTATATTTAATTAATAATTTAAAATCTTGATTGGGGGATTTCATTATTTCAATTTTCATTAGCAAATTTAATCAAATATTTCACAAATTTGATTAATAATTATTTTATTATTTAAGCTTTCTCACTCATAGCACCTTTAAATGAATCATACGAATTTTTTTTATTGTTTTAAATTGTTAGGAATAAAATCTTTTATTTATTATTAATTTTTTTTTTTTTTTTTTTTAAGAAAATTCGCAAATTTTTTTCTTTAATAACATCACTAGTAAATAATAAAACAAAAAATTACCTATGATTCACTTGTATTAAATTTTTATATAACTAAAATATTGAAAATAAATTTTTTATAAAAATTGGAGCAACTACCGAATAACATTTTAATTTAGTATAAACGCGTTGAAGTTGTTAAGAAAACAGGAGATTCATATTCATAACATCCAAATTAAAAAGAATCAAATGGAATGGAAAAAATTACATCTTTAAAATATAAATATGCATTCACTAAAATTGTATTATATATCGTGTAATGCATGGGTGTATCCAGTGGGGAGCAACGGGGGGGGGGGCAGCTGCCCGCTCTTCTAACCTTGAAATCTTCTTCTTCTTTCTTCGCCTTAATCCCGCGGGGTCGGCGGGAATGGATTTTTGCGACCGGGAAGAAATAGAACAGGCCGGCTCGTCGCAACTTAGACACCTGTTGAAAATATACCAGTAGAAGGAAAGAGACTGTCATGCAAAGAACAGAAGTACAGCCAGTCCCAGCTAGGGCAGCTCGTGGTCGGCATCCATGCACCCAAGATGTGAGTGAGCCTCTGAGCCATCTAAACTTGAAATAAAAAAAAACTGAAAAATTCACGCCATTTGGGAGAAGATAAAAACTACGAGTGACGCCATATCCTATCTCCAGTTAGGTTGTGGCATTTGATAAAATAATAAAATGGTTATTAGAAAAGTTGCCGCCCCTCTTCCGTTTTGAGATTACGCCCATGGTGTAATGAATTTGTTGGTTAATAGATATATTGATTGAAAATCATGATATTTTTTATATTTAATCATTAGTTGCTTCATTTTCTATTCTTTTTTTAAATTTCTTCGATGAAAGAGATTTTATAATAATTTCTTTTTTTATTAT
The DNA here is from genome assembly GCA_023213315.1 of Euborellia annulipes. Taxonomy (NCBI): domain Eukaryota; kingdom Metazoa; phylum Arthropoda; class Insecta; order Dermaptera; family Anisolabididae; genus Euborellia; species Euborellia annulipes. Next base: position 7,790 of record JAKCPI010016338.1, on the reverse strand, counting down.
ATTTTAGTTAAAAAAAAAAAAACAATCAAATACAAGGGGGTGTCAAAAAATAACCAGAATGATTTTTTTACTTTAAAATTCTTCTTTCTTTTATTCAATTTCCATTACAGACCTTCAAAGTAATCTCCCTCGGACAAAATACAACGATTCCAGCGGTCAGTTCACTGTTCAAAACATTCCCTGAAGCCCCTTTTTGATAGTCTGTTAAGTACACCCTAAATATTGTTGTTTATCTCTCGATCTCTCTGAAAATGACGACTCCGAAGCTCTTTTTTCACACCAGGAAATAAGGGGAAGTCCCACGGCGCTCCTTCAATACTTCACAATAATAATTAATTTCGGTTGTACTTAACAGACTATCAAAAAGGGACTTCATGGAGTGTTTTCAACGCTGGGATCGTTTTTTTGTTCGTGGAAATTACTTTGAAGGTCTGTAATGCAATTTTAATAAAACTAAGCAGAATTTTCTAGTAAAAAAATAAATCCTGTTATTTTTTGATATCTCCTCGTATTATTGTAAAAAAATTTTAAAAGAGATGTCTTACCGGATTTGAAAAGAAGTCTTTTTAGTTTCGCCCTAGAAATTAGTGTCTTGTTCAGTAATTATGTTCAAAAAAAGAGCTGATAAAGGCAGAAGTCCTGTCGAATCGTTGAATATTAAGGGCAAAAAAAATATTTCATAAAAATCCTGCACCATTATCTTTACAAATTCGGTATTAAAAATTCAACCTAAAAACAATTAAAATTCTCTTTCACTTCCCTGGATTTAAATCGCCTGTTACAGGTTGACATTTTGAATTGATTATTATTTCTATAAAAAATTTATTTTCCTTATTATTTTTATTTTTAAGAAATTTGTTATTTTTTTTTGACTGAAGAGGTTCCGTTTTTTTATAAACTTAATTAGATTAATTAATTATTAATAAATGGGAAATGGAACTAGAAGAATATGTTTCCTAAAAAAAGCAGTATAAAAACAAATCGGCCTATTAAAAAAATTTTAATGAAAGTGAAAAAAACGAGATCCTTGGAATCATTTCGTTTCACTATTTTTTTTTTTTTTTTATAAAAATTCCTCAAAAACAAAAAACTTGCCAACTCGATTTTTTTTTACAAATTCACTTTTATTAATCAAACTGAGGATTTGTCTTTTCAATGGAGAGGACACAGAATTAAGAATTTATTCACTTATATTAAGTGAAGATATTATTTTATTATCTTGTATATAATTTTTAAATAATTAAGATTATCCTCAGGACTGATAGAATAAAGAACCAGCTTCTGAATCGGCTATTATCGGTTTTTCGAGACTTAAGAAAAAAGATGCCGCAAAGTGCTAACTCCACTTTTGAATAAATCCAATGAAATGACTATAAATCTTTTTATTATGTTTAATGTAAAAGTAAAATCACGATTTCACGGCATCTTCTTGGTTATTTAGAGCCGATAGTCTCAAAAGGATATTATTCCTCCATTCAAAAACCAATTTTTCTACAGAGATCAAAAGCTTGTCTGACTCTGAGAATGAGTTTTGTGACTATTTTCCCTCAAGTAGGGGTACTTTGTGAAATTCTAAATACTAAAGAAAAAGTCTTTTTAAAATAATCTTTCAATCTTGAATCTCCGACAAGGTTATAGATTCAATTTTCAGTATTAAAGACATTTAGAAAAATGTCTATTTCATCATACTGACCGTATCAGGAATACAAACTTCCCCTCGCGAAGAAATTTCCAAATATCAATTTTAATTAAACCAGCCATATGTTTTCAATGCACTCTGAATCGTATGGAAATAAAGATAAAGATTTGTCATTTTTTCATAAGGGTCACCTGAATGAAAAAAAAAATGAAATATTTCCAATAGGAAACATGTTCTTTGAATTTTTTAAGCTTCCAAATGTGATAAATAATAAATGAATAAGTTTATTGAAATATTTTGTACTTAGACCTGTCATCCATCATCTAATAATATTAGTAATTATAATACTAATTTGTAAATATTTGTATATTCATATCTTCAACAATTTAAATTATTTTTTTTTTCCTCATCTTATATTTTTTCATTTTAAGAAAAAATTAATATTACATTTTTTATAAAATGATTGAATATTATTATTTATATATTATCAAATTGGAATATTTTCATTCCAGTGTAAGAAAGGATTGAATGTTTAGCAGGGAGGTTTAGCGCCCTTCTATATACCATCTATTCCAATAGTATTGAAACTAAAGCCCAGTAGTTAGGCAACCCAAATAGCACACGCTCACTAATTAAAATATTGAGATAATTTTTATTTCGATATATCTTGAAATTTATATAAAAAAGATAAATAGGCTTATTTTTTCTTTTTTTAAAAGGCGAAAAAGGTATTTCTCATACAGACAAGCTTCCAGTTGGGCTGCCTAACTACCGGGCTTTAGTCTCAATACTATTGCAATAGATGATACATAAAAAATTCTTAAAATTTGATCAGAATTTTTGCCAATCTAAATTTTGGAACGTATATGATAATATATAAATTCTAATTTTTTCTTAATACTATATTTTAATTTTATAAAATTCCTCCAATCAAGATTGATATATACCTCGTCTTCGAAGACGTCTCACACTAGTCCATAGGCCAAAAATAAAATATACAATTGTTATTAAATATAAAAATATGAATATGCCAGCGGATCAAGCCAAAAGCAAGTTTTTAGGCCTCTTTTTATTTTTTTTTTAAATTTCAAACACATAAGTTTGTTTTCTTCAAGTACAAAAGGACCAATTGCTGTCCCTATCTTAAAATTTCTCCCCCAAAAGAATAAGATAAATAAAATATAATACCCAAATTGCTTAAAATAATACAAGTGATTAATTGATTGACTGACAAAAAAAAAAAGATTATTATTAATTAATAATATAAAGTAATAATAATTTTAAAATGTAAATATTTTTTTAAATAAAAAAAATAAGAAAAAATATGCGAGCAAATATAAAAATGAAAACATCGAATTGAAGTAGTGGAAGGGGCAATAATAGACAATAAATTACAATTGAAAAAAAAAAAAAAATTTGTTTTAAAAGAAAAAATGCCCATTCTTTGTTTAAAAAAAAAATGTTATCTCCATTCGTTGCTCGTTAACTGAAATGTGATAACGCACGGGAATCGCGGTTTACTCTCGCACGAAATTCTGCCTTAAAAAAAAAAAAAAAAACTGCGTATATACGGCGAACTTTTTATTATTTAAATAATTTCATATATTATATATATGAACAAAAATAGAAGTATTTTTTTTTTTTTTTTATTTTAATTTTTTTTTTTTATTGTTATAATAATTATGAATGAATGAAATCTCTTGCGTTCAGTGTCGTGTTATCCAATATCATATAATTGACCTTTTTTTTACTAGGACTGTGCAAAATAAACGATTGTTTACCGATTATTATTAGTTTTTATAAAAATATAATTGTCAAAAAAAAAATAAGGATTACAGTAAAGTTTTGCTAATCCGAAATTCGATACTCCGGCCTACTTTTTGTTGAAAATCCGCTTCTTAAATTTTTCCGGGATATCACAACAAAAAAAAAGTGGTAATTTAAGAAAACAAAATTTTTTAAGATATAAATATGTACCCTTATTTTTTCGGGTATATGAATAAATATTTAATTATATAAATTTCTGTTTCGCGGCTCACATACGCGATATATATAATATTTCTTAAATATTATATATAATTTCTTATTTATTAATTATTATACTATAGATTATGTACAGGGCCGAATTTAAGACTATGCCGCCTATAGGCTAAAGTCAATTTGCCGCCCCCACTATAGTTCATATTTGCTTAATACATTTGTTTTTTTACGATGTTTTATACAATATATGTATTCTTAAATTTGTACCGGATATATATAATTTATTATTATAACGTCTGAAATATCTCACTTTACCTTTTGAATAAATTTCCATCTGCCGCCCCTGAATTTGTTGCCGTTCTAGGCTAGAAGCCTATTTAGAAATACCTTTCGTATAAATATAAATAAAAATAAAATAAAATTTTTTTCATTATATTATTATTAATACAATAAAATATTAAATTTTGCATTATATTAAATGTTTCCGGTAATTTCCGGGATTTTCAGAATCCGGACCCGTTTAGGCCGGATTAACAAGACTACTGTATTTCCAAAGAATCGAATAATCGGATCAATTATTGTTCCAGAAATTATTATTCAATTGTAAATCTATGATTGTATTTTTAACTTATTATATGACCTATGGCTCAGAGGTACAACATTAGCTTCTGATGCCAAAAAAAGTTATCAGGCGAAGAATTTATTTCAATTAATTGGAATAAATAGAGTCGGGGTATTGTGCCTCTGATGCCGAAAAAATACCTTAAAAAAAATAGAAAATATTCTTTCTATGATTGTATTTTGGCCAGGTATTATAAAAAAAAATTTTTTTAAAGAGACCAGTTGAAAATCCTATCATAGATTGTTTGTAAAAATATATATTAATCGGATCAATCGATTATTTTTTATTCCACAATCGCTCACCAAGAAGAGTATCTTTACTCCTATAAGAAATTTATAAATGTCTGGGTATTATAAATATATTGAAAAATTAAAAGATTACTAACTCTTAATTATTTAACGGCTTTGTCCAAGTCTCTATCATTTAACGCTCAAAACTAAAGTTACAATAAATAGAGACTAAAAGGAAAATCAAAACCAAGATCGCTTAAACTCGATATCTAACTACCCGCCCAGTCATATTCAAATTTGTCCAAAATCCCAGAAAGGTATAACGCGCCACTGCTTTGCGTTAGGTAGAATTTAACTAGTATTGAACGAATTGTTTATTTTCAAGTTTTAAAACTTATTTGCCTAAAAAAAATTGTGTTTTTTACTATTAAGAGATACCTATCTATTATACATATATATATAAATATATATTTAAGCCGTCTAAATAATTACAAATCCCATTTCATAGGACTGAATAAAATTGCGATATTATTGGAAATTATTAAATATTTTATTTTATTATAATATAAACAATGAGTGTTGGAATCAAAACAATAATTGATTGTCATATCTGCGGAAAATGAAATGTATCTTGTAAAAGTGTTAATCATATTTTTTTTAATGATTCATAGATAAAAATTTTTTATTAGGAAATGTTTTTTTTTTTTCTTTATATAAACTGTGATTTTATTTTCATTTTTTTTAATCTTTCACTTATTTATTATTATGGATGATAAAAAGTTTTGATTTCTCATCGCTCACCTTTATTTATGTATTTATTATTTCAATTAAAAGAAAAAAGAGATTCTTGTAATAATTTTTATTTTATATTTATCTCAACATCAAACTGATATATACAGAAGTTTTGTTTGCTAGAAAAAATTCCAACTGTTAGAAACCATCAGAACGTTTAAAAAAAAAACGTTCCAAAAAATGCGAGAAGTGATTAAAAAGTAAGGTGGCTTTTTATTTTTATCAAAAAATATTTATTTATTCATCACTATTAGGACTGCACAAAATAATCGATTATTCACCGATTATTTTCTTAAAAAATATTCGATTATTAAAAAAAAATAATCGATTATTTTTTATTTGAGCAAATCAGGATCTTCATGCGCCATTCAACAATTCCGAAGCGACGATTATTTTGTCAAAATTAAGCAATTTCGGAACAAACTTGACTGGGGCAATTCTCATGGGCAAAACATCCCTTAAAATTGTTCGGCATGAACCAAAGGAGATGTCAACATCATCAACAACTTCTCTAATGGTGATTCGACGGTTCTCCAACACCATTTTCTTCATTTCTTCAACGTTTTAGGAGATATTCTCGTGCTGGGGCGTCCAGAGCGAACTATTAACATGGGCGTAACTAGGGGGGGGGACCTGCCCCCCCCCGAAAGCTCCCTGCCCAAGGGCGGATACGAGGGGGGGGTAAAGGGGGTAATTACCCCCTGAGTTTTAAAAAAAATACTTTTTTCGAAAAAAAATGTATTTTTAATGTAAAATTTTAAAAATTAATACTTAAAAATTTGATTTATATTTATATTCTGGCAAACAAGTATAGAATACGCCTTTAAGTTACCGAAATTAAGAAAAATTGTGTGCTGTGCGACCAGTCACATCAGATCCCCCCCCCCCCGGAAAACACCTCTGGATCCGCCCTTGTCCCTGCCCCAAGAAAAATTGAGAAAATATGGGGGCCGGGCCCCTCCCCCCCAGCCAAATTCTCTAGTTGCGCCCATGGTCATTAACATCATCTCGGGTTTCTTGGAAGAGTTTGTAGCCTACCATTTAAAAAATCATTTTTTTACTCAGAATAGACTCATCCTATGACACTTTCAACTGTTTTGGAGCACTTAATTCCATAAATTTGATGCACATTCTTTGATCTGTTTTTTTTTTTTCGACAACAGAAAATCGCCTTACACGTTGAAGGCTATATCACAAAGTGCTTATTTGAAGTGCTTTGAGGATTGAAAAAAGCCCTGGCTTGAGGGGGAAATATTGATGGAATAAATAAATATTTTTTGATAAAAATTAAAAGTTACCTTCCGTAAGTCTTACTGTAGGAAATTTCTCTTAAAGCAAATCTATCATTTAATTACCTATATTTGATTTTTCTGAAAAGAAGACGAAATTATTTTAATAAATTTTTATAAACTATCATGGAATTTTGTACGAAAATATATGATAAATAATTTTTCATGACAGAAAATAGTGAAGATTTTAAGTATTATAACAATTAAAAAAAAAAAAAAGATTAAGTATTTTTGGCACACTTTCTGATAGTGTCTTCTTAATGGACATTCTCATACGTATCTCATTATAAACTTGTAATATTTCACTCATGTATTTTTATTTTTTTAGTTTGGAAATATAAAGAAAAGAAAAGTTTCTAAACATAAAACAAGATCTATTTTACTGAATTGATTGATATGGAATAAAATTAAATTAATCGTCATCTTTTAAGAATAATGAAATAAATATTTTCTAAAGAAGCTTATTTTACAACAAACGTAAAAATTTTTTTATAAAATTTTATTTGCTTTTCATGATTTATTTCTATTTTTTATTATATAGATTTGATATCTTTCACATTGGGCTCTCTATAAGAAGAAGTTGAGTCATTTTCAGAAAGGATCACTAAGAAGACAACTATATATCTATACTATATATAAACGACGAATGTGTGTGTGTGTGTGTGTGTGTTACACTCCGTTCTTAGGAGCCATTAGACGTAGAGACATGAGCGATGGCTCATTTTGATGGCGTAGCCCCCCTGGCTAGCCGCGAAGCCCGCCGAAGGCGGGCGGAGCGGCAACAAGACGCAGCCGAGAAGCGGCTGCGGACGGCAAGGGGTTGGAGAGAAATAACCAGCAACTTTATAGCTCCACCTGACGTCCTTTTATTTGGCAGATATTTCGATGCGTAGAACACACATCATCTTCAGTGCCGCGAGGATATAGTAGGTGGGCTTAGTCTATTTATATCAAATGCCTTAGGGGCGTTATACATAACGGAGGTGCCTTCTCTAATGTCAATTCTGCTATGGACACAGAGCGGTCATCAGCTTAGAGAAGGCACCTCCGTTATGTATAACGCCCCTAAGGCATTTGATATAGATAGACTAAGCCCACCTACTACCTCGCGGCACTAATGATGTGTGTTCTACGCATCGAAATATCTGCCAAATAAAGGACGTCAGAGTGAGACTATAAAGTTGCTGGTTATTCTCTCAACCCCTTTACTCTACTCATCCCAGCCTAATATTCAAACT
>JAKCPI010016337.1:0-12490 GCA_023213315.1 Euborellia annulipes | reverse complement strand
CCATCTATTGCAATAGTATTGAGAATAAAGGAAAGCCCGGAAGTTAGGCAGCCCAAATGGCAGCTGGTCTGTCTAAAAAATATCTTTTCAAAGCAGACAATAGGGCGATCGGCCTTTATTACCATAAAAATTTATCTTTTAATATATTAGTGAACGTATACCATTTAGGCTGCCTAACTGCCGGGCTTTATTCTCAATACTATTGCAATAGATGGTATATAGGCCCTATATTAAAATAATTTAAAATGGCACTATATAAGAAGAGGCCCAATTTTACTGTTAAAGTGCCAAAATATGCAGTTAAAAAAAATGCTAAAAATATATGCAAGTAATATTCAGTAAATGAATATTATATAAGTATAATGTGAAAGATGTATGGAGGCAGAGAGAGCAGCCAAGAAAAAATGCTTTACCAATCAGCTAATGGCAACCATTTCTCCTATCTTTTCTATGGAGTACAAGAGTAAAGTGGTGCTTCAAACAATTTTGAGGGCAAAACGAGAATATACATTTGAAAGAGCATCTAAAAAATAATTGATTTTTGAATTTTAATCAAAATCGTTAGAGCGAATTTTGAGAAAATCGAAAAAACTGAAAAAGTACATCAGTAAAGTACTAGTACTCTTTGGCCGATTTTGATTAAAAGCTTATTTTTCCGGTCCCGGGGGTGTTTAACTTAAATATAAAATTTCAGTCTCATAGCTCAATTCCTTCATGCTTAAAATTGAACACACACCCCCCCACCCACACACCCACCCACAGACAGACCATGTCGCGAAAACCACTTTTTTGGATTCAGGGGACCTCAAAACGTGAAGATCCATCAAAATCTCGACATCGAATTTTTGACATGAATCCAATACTTTCTCTCTATATATATATTACATATATACATAGGTAAGAGAAAGTAAAAAAGGGAGAGATTGAAGAATGCCTCTGTTATTTTTATACGTGAAGTTAGGATGCTGGTGCCAGGCTTGTGTTTCTAATATCACCTCTTTGCTAAATCTTAAACAGAACTTTTGGCTCGAGCTAATTTAACAGAGACGTTGGCAAAAAAATTCAACATATATACATATACATATACTCGAGGCTCGGTTATGCAAATAAAAAGCAAATGGCTGCCTCAGATACCAGTGGACCTAGCCTTTTGCATATTGTAAAATGTATCACATCTCATCAGTTTATTGTTAAAATAAGTTGAATCAAAATAAAAATAACAAATATATCTACTTCTTTTTTAAATTAAATGATGGGATGTCATGTATTTTACTATAAGAATAAAAATGAAGAGGGTTTCTGCACTACAAAAAAAGCACTTTAACAGACACTTCACTAACTACCCAAACATGAAAAAACCGGCCCTAAGCTTATTACGTTGAGTGAAAGGCTGAAGAACGCCTCCCTTTCTGTGACTGAAAAAAAGGAAAATGGTAGCAAAAAAAAAGACATTACCGAAAATTTCAATATTCCTCTATCAACGCTGTCTACAATTCTGAAGAATAAAAAAAATTTCTTTATAATTTAAAACCTCAATAATTCGAATTTTTCTTGTGAACCTTTGAATTTCGATTTATCAAGAGTCGACTGTATTTACAAACGGTTTGAATTCAAACTTCATAGGAAATATTCGTTTACAGGTTCCCAGGTTATTTAATTTCTTATTAATTTGAATATAGGCCTAAAAATAAAATTTATTTTTATTAATTACCGACGTTTCAGACGCGCGTTTTCTCAAAACAAATGCGAAAAAAGAAATCAGATTTGGAAAAAGGTAAATTTTGAAATTGTCTTTATTTGTCTGATGGCATTGCTTTAAAAGCCTTTCACATTCAAAGGCATTAAACAAAATTACACAATTTCAATTCTATAATTTATATTTTTTGAAATATGATTTCTAATTTCCACATTTAAGAGCGAGACTGGCGTTCGAAACGTCGTCAATTAATTAAAATCAAAGAAATATAAAATGGATTTGATTTTGTTTTTTACTTCCTTATTATATCTAACGTAAGACAAAAACGCCCCCATTCAACTTTATAATTATAAATTTTTCTTTTTATTTCAATTCAAGTAAAGACGTCGCGACGTGGGTGTTTTGTTTTTAATTATCCCTTAATTATTTTTCCGTTTCTCAGGTGATTCGTAAACATCCATTAAATATCGGGCGCGTGGGGAGAAACAAGTCTTTATTGAGTTTCACTTCCTTGTTAAGTGCGTCAGAGATTTTCATTAACGGAGAGGATCATATTATGCGTTTGAATGTACAAATACGTAAGAATGTGTGTGACAGAGAGTATCGAGTAACGAATTCTTTTGTTTCTTGCGATCCTGGCACAAACATCTTGTATTGTCCTAGGTCAGGGACGGGGATACTCCTACTCGTAGGGTTTCCTCCTTCGCTTACGTCCAATTTGGTTGGCATTTTATTTCAAGAAAAACTATTTTTAGATTTAAAAAAAAATAGTTCATTTATTCTAAAATTAAAATTGAAAATTTGTTTGTAGGGTTTGTTATAATATTTCTCCAGGTTCCTTTCACCTATGGCAAACGTGGAAATAAATCTATGGAAATAAATTCGAAATTGAATTAGAGACTGTGAATTCTTTATCAACTAGATGTACGTATCCAAAAATAATTTGTTTTGTGAGCTTTAAGGCTTTAAATCCATCCCAAATTTAAAAAAAATCTTTTTCTATACAGTAGGCCTATAGATTTAATATTGAAATATATTTAAAAATCTGGTGTGACTGGCGCACAGCACACAACTTTCTCTTACCTTCGGTAATCGAAAATTGTGTTCTGTGCTTGTCACACCAGATTTTTTGTGTCGACATGTATTTAGTTCCCGACAGTATGGAACATGAATTCAGATGTAAAATTTATAAGTATGGGAAAATATTTATATTTTGTTACCATGGCAACCATTTCTCTTATCTTCCCTATAAAATACAAGAGTAAAGTGGTCTTCAGAAGATTTCAATCGCAAAATGAGAATATACATTTGAAAGAGCATCTAAAAAATAATTGATTTTTGAATTTTAAAAAAAATCGTTGGAGCAAATTTTGAGAAAATCGAAAAAAACTGAAAAAGTACATCAGTAAAGTACTAGTACTCTTTGGCCGATTTCGATTAAAAGCTTATTTTTCCGGTCCCGGGGGTGTTTAACTTAATTATAAAATTTCAACCTCCTAGCTCAATTCCTTCATGCTTAAAATTGAGCACACACACACCCACCCACCCACCCACCACACACACACACACACAGACCATGTCGCGAAAACCACTTTTTTGGATTCAGGGGACCTCAAAACGTGAATATCCATCAAAATCTCGACATCGAATTTTTGACATGAATCCAATACTTTCTCTCTATATATATATTACATATATACATAGGTAAGAGAAAGTAAAAAATTAATAACGAGGAGACCAAAAACAGTCAGAGCAAAATAAAGAAAAAAATTTTTTTTTCTACGTTTCCGCCTTCATCAGGACATGTGTTTTGTTTGCCAGCTCCTGAAATACTCCCCCCCCCCAAAAAAAAATACTCGTGTCTTTCCAACGTTATATAAACAGGCACGAATGTTCTTGCACATTGTTGACGCCTTTGAACCTTGAGAGAGGGTGTTCTCCAAAGCTGGCGCGTCAATCACTGCATCAAGAAATCGTTTACCAGGGAAAAATTATTATTTTGGGTCATACCTCAAAAACTGAAGACGAAATTGTTTTTTTATTTGTTCTATTTGATATACTACCATATATTTTTTTTTTATTATTTCAACAATTATAATATCAGTACTTACTGCTGTTTTTATTTAACTTTAATTGTTGCGAGTCAGTATCGATACTTTTCAATCTATACCGAGCATTGTTCGATCATACTTTCCAGAAGTTCAATATTTTTAATTATTTTACATTGGAAATAGAAAGAAGTGAAGGATCTAAAAGTAGAATAACAACCCTTGTAGTTATAAATAAATTAATATTTATTATTATGTAACTTTTTAATATTATGATTGATCGTCTTGTATCCCCTCTATAAAATACATTGTATATACATACTTACAGTCTATAGGCAATAAATGTTCCCTTTTTTTATCTACATCAAGATAATTGTAATACATTAATATAGAAAGGGTTATTTTAGCTCATAAAATTCAAAAAGAAAAATTATATTTCCGATACTTAAATTTAAATACTCACCATGTTAATTGATTTTTAATAGAAGTCATTATTTAGTTATTTATTTTAATAACATTATTAATATAAAATTAATAAATTAATACAAAGTTTTGTCCAATAATCTTATTAGAATAAAAAGCATCATTTTTTTTTTTTTTTCAAAGTGAAAATGGCTTGAACATTTTTTTTTTGACTTGGAAATTAATCAATTGAAATAAATAGGCATGGGGTCTAAATGGCCTCAGATGATGAAAAGAAAGACTGACATTAATTGGTAAACTTAACTGATACTCCATCTGTCGGGAAATATGAAATACATTTGGCAATATTTGTTGTCCGGAAATATGGAATTAATTTTCGAAAAAAATAAAATAACATAACTAAAGTTGCTTTTTGAGGTTGTGGTTGTGATGTGATTTTAGTGGAGAATTGGAGATATCAGCCAAATTAGGATTGTCCAGGTTAATAAAACTCCCAGAATAAGACGTTTCGGCCATCTTAATTCCCAATAACTGAAGATGGCCAAATAAATTCAGACCGAAACATCTTATTCTGGGAGTTTTATTAACCTGGACAATCCCAATTTGGCTGATATCTCCAATTCTCCACTATAACATTACTAAAATTTAACATAAAAATCTGGTGTGACTGGCGCACAGCACACAACTTTCTCTTACCTTCGGTAATCGAAAGTTGTGTTCTGTGCTTGTCACACCAGATTTTTGTGTCGACATATATTTAGTTCCCGACAGTACGGAACATTTGAATTCAGATGTAAAATTTATAAGCATGGGAAAATATTTATATTTTGTTACCATGGCAACCATTTTTCTCCTATCTTCCCTATGAAGTACAAGAGTAAAGTGGTCTTCAGAAGATTTCAATTCCAAAATGAGAATATACATTTTAAAGAGAATCTAAAAAATAATTGATTTTTGAATTTTAAAAAAAATCGTTGGAGCAAATTTTGAGAAAATCGAAAAAAACTGAAAAAGTACATCAGTAAAGTACTAGTACTCTTTGGCCGATTTTGATTAAAAGCTTATTTTTCCGGTCCCGGGAGATGTTTAACTTAAATATAAAATTTCAACCTTGTAGCTCAATTCCTTCATGCTTAAAATTGAACACACACCCACACACCCACCCACACCCACCCACCACACACACACACACACACAGACAGACAACATGTCGCGAAAACCACTTTTTTGGATTCAGGGGACCTCAAAACGTGAAGATCCATCAAAATCTCGACATTGAATTTTTGACATGAATCCAATACTTTCTCTCTATATATATATTACATATATACATAGGTAAGAGAAAGTAAAAATTATAGGACGATGTTAGGCATAAAGGAATCAAGCGCTATTATTATATAAAATTGAGATAAGGCCGCTATCTTGTAAGCAAAAAAAAGATACCTCTTTATTTAAATCACAACATTATTACTCTGTGCCTCTTTTTTTTTTTTTTTTTTTTGTATAAAACAAGAAAAAAGTCTTGTCCCATTGGTTTTGTTTACAATTATTTAAATGAAATGCCCTTATCTCATATTTAGTTTAATGGCGCTTGGTTCCTTCATGCATAATACCATATTAGAGTCTATACATTTTTTTTAACAAAATATAATTAAATACAAATAATTTTATTATAATACAAATTTAATTCAGATGGGTTTCTTGGAATGCAGCAGCAACTTCATTGATTGCACCGTGTTGTAACCTGTTCTCTTTCCTGAGCTGTAACAATTTTTTCTAAGATACCATGACGTTGTTCTTTGGTCAATTGTTTATAATTTGGCATCTCTTCTTTTTAAGTTTATCAATTTTTCTTCGGAATTTTCTATTTTCAAATCACCAATTTATTTATCTTAAAAAAAGCTGATATTTGATCGTCAAGTTCTAACTTTACACGAACGCATCACCTGTCATTTATGTTAGATTATGTGACATTCAATGTATACAATTCTAATATAATGAATATTTCCACCTGTTTTCGATATTCTCGATAACCAACAATTTTTTTTTTTTGAAATGTAAAACATTATTTTCGGACAGAGGTAAGAATAATTTTAACAGTTGAGAATTTTGGATCTTGAAAAATTTTCTCTAAGGAACTAGGGAAGCTGCTTCTGATGAGGGATATTGAATTAGTGAACGAAATTCAAATTTTTTTTTAACGAATGGTTGCATAAAGTCCAAAGATCTTTTATGGTGACTATTGTCACATGCAGCCAGAATAAGCGAAAAAATGTTAGATTTGAAGGGGTGGAGATTAAAGGTTTTTGGAAAAATAGAGGAAAGTAGCTTATTCCTAACGCAGGAAGCTTAATTGCTTAAGGATGTTGGGATGATGTTATAATACTAAACGTTTAATAAGAATTGCTTAAACATTAAAAACCATTTTTTATTAGAATTCAACATTTCATTTCCCTTGCAAGCGTTAAGGTCTCCTAGTGATCTTTGCAAAACTCAGCTCGTATTTCTAAACTATTTTAATAAATAGCCCTTTCTTATTCTTAGGCAAAAATGCAAAATAATCGACAGATCTAGAGTAAAATTTTTCAATTTTTTAATTGAATCACTTACATGTCGTCTTATATTTGTTTGAGATTCCGTTTAACCAACAAGCGTTCAGATTGATTACTTTATTTCCTATTCCTAAATAAAATGAAACCAAATTACTAGGGAGTTAAGTATTTGATATGACCTCGTAATCTATGCTAACTTCAAATTAAATATGGCATTAACTTGGCATTAATTAATTTTTATAAAATTATTCCTTCTAAATAAATATTCCCCGCCTAAAAACCATAAAGTTTTATTTTATTACACCTCGGCAAAGCGATACAATCTCTGCATTTGGCCATTAACGTAGAAATGAAATATGAATGAACTGTTTAAATATTTCGATCTTTGAATAAAAGTTTAATTAGTCTCTAAATTTAAAGAGAACGATTATTAATGTGGAATAATTAGAAATGTTTAGATGTTAACCTTCCTGATATGTTTTTTAAATCACCTTTTTATGTCCATTCATGATTTTGATCAAATTTTTATTCTTAATGTAGGTAGGTGTAATATGGAAAGTTTTTCTACATAAACTGCCTGAAAAGAGCTCTATTTAGCCAAGGTGTTTGAATGAATTCTTTGGGCTCGTCGGGGCAAATTGACTGCCTAAATAAAAAGAAGCCAAATTAATAGGGAGTTAATTCAGGTTTATTCTCTAAGCAAAAACGTAAACTTTCAACATCTGTAAACAGTCTTAATTCTCATTATAACACTTCCTTGGCTCAAATTGCTATTCTGTAAACAAAAACTTTAAAGCCTAAGCGTTAACATTTAGTCAATAGTGTTAAAAATTAATGTCATGTTGACCTTTAATATTTTAACGCCGTATTTAATGCATAAAAATGGAGTCTTTAATCTAAAAAGTAAGGTTATGTTTAACGACTGTTTTTAGAGATAGACCTGAATGTGGTTTATGGAAAGACATTTAAAAAGATTTCCGAATACACCTAATTAAGTTTATAAATGGACCCTGTTACGCAAATGTGTGTCAAGTGCCAGGCATCGAGTTTTGAGAAAATCAACATTAAAGTTTTTCTGATTTAAATTGTTTTGGTTAGATTATGTATCTTTTTTTTTTGTCAATTGTGCAAGTAAATACTGTAATTATTGCAGATATTCTTTACTTTTCGAGATTTTTTGGTCTTAAAATGTTATCCTTTACAAAAATATCAATTTGTGAAATTTCCGACAAGAACTTTAAACATTGAATTTGTTTTTGTCCACAAGGGACTAAATGAATTTCACATTCCAATAAAACTAGAAATTTATTATTTAAAATATTTTATTTGCTTAAAATTACCTTAAAGAATACATAATAAATTAATAGAACTAATAAGAAAAGATAGTTTTTCTATCTTCCTCAATTTTAATTATCCCTAAAGCATTTGAATGTCAAAAAGGTCATTCAAACTCTTTAAATTCTCGCTGGCCCTTGGGCCATAGCGCAGTGGTATAGTATCCACCTCTTGTGCTAGGGTTTTATTTTTAAATAATATCCCGTGGGCTAATTAGGATAAAATAAAACGCCATGAATTCTGATACTATGAAAGAGAAATAGATGAAATTGTATCATCTGTCAAAGTTCCTCAGCATATATCTGTTCTTTTTTCTTTTTCATTTCATAATTATTTGCCAACTTTCCTGTTGAACCAAGTCGAAGCATATCTCTGTAGACTAGTTTCAACTTGTCGCTTAAGTCAATTTTTACTTAGAAAATAATTAATTACTATTAAATAGATGGTGATGTGACTAGTCACACAGCACAAAACTTTCTCTTAACTTAAGTAACGTTTTGTATATTATGCTTGTCAAGAGCTGAAAAACAAAATTCGATAAGAATATTTTAAATTTTATTATAAATAAAATAAATAAATAAATAAAATAAAATAAAAATCTCTGTGTTACTATATTGATACAATAAAATTAACTTATTGTCTATCAAAATCATTACAAACAATTGATATCAAAGTTACAAATTATAGCCGGAGAGCTGGAGACAAAAATGGACAAGAATTTTCTGAAGGCTAATATGGTTTTTCGCAAATATCTCAAAAACTATGTGGTTTTCCGCAAAAATTCATCTATACAAAAATAATTGAAATTAAATTCCAAAAAAAAATGCTCTAGTACATAATTAGTTTAAAGTTAATGGTTCGGGAGATATAGAGAGCATGGGCGTAACTAGGGGGGTCCCGGGGGGGCCTGGCCCCCCCCAGAAGGCTCGTGGCCCCCCCCAGAAAGATCTTTGCCCCAAGAAAAATTGAGAAAATATGGGGCTTTCCAGGCCCGAGTCATTCTTTGAACGTCAAACTTTTTAACATCACCATCTCAGATTTGTATGAAATTTGGGTCATAGGTAGAGTCAATAGAGACTAAGAAAAAGCCCCAATTTCAACTTGATATCTCAACTCGTTTAAGAAATATGGCGGGTTAAATTTGTCAAAAATGGCAAAAAATCGACCTAACCTCATCTATTTAAATTGCTCTAAAATCTCTTAGAGATGAGATAGAGAGAAGAATGAGGTGTCATTTTACAGCTTTTCAGATGCCCTTTCCAATGATATACAACACACCTGGGGTGGTAATAAAAAAAAAGTTTTTAATTTCAAAATCAAAAATTTAAATTAATTTTTTCTCAAAAAGTACCACTTCGAAAATTTTGAAAAAATTCTAAAATGGTCCTTGCTTAAAGGTTAAAAGATAATATAAGCCTCATCGAGGGATCATGATGGGATCATAGAAAAATTAATTAAAACAACCATTGCGTTAGTTTTTTGTCATAATTGGGAAAAATTACACAGGCTCAGTGGCGTACCGAGGGGGGAGGGGGGCGGAGGGGGAGGTCCGCCCCAGGCCCCGAGCCGGCATAGGCCCTCATATATATATAAAAAAAAATTAAATATTTCCCTTTGAGAGGCCCCGGGGCCCTCAGAACCAAGTAAAAATGGGAAAATTTTGATTAAAAAAAAAGAAAATTTAATGAAAATTTCTCTTTAAATAGGCCCCGGGGCCCTCAGGGCTCAAGTAAAAACGGAAAAATTTAGATAAAAAAAAAACAAAATTTAATGAAAATTTCTCTTTGAGAGGCCCCGGGGCCTTGGGGTTCAGGGATATACGGTATTTTAAAAATATTTTTGTGTATGGAGGAGAGGGATATTTAAAGATGAGCACCCCCCCCCCAAAAAAAAATTCAATATAAGGCCCCCTTTCTTCTAGTGCCGCCCCAGGCCCCCAACTGCCTCTGTACGCCTCTGCACAGGCTAACAGTGATTTTGGTACCGGGGGTATTTTGAGCTGATCTCCGAGTATACAGTTGCGACGTCCTTTTTCCAAAAATGTCGTCCGTTTTGCTCGAATATCTCTAGTTTTAGAGATATAGAGAATATAACGTTTTAAAAGAAATTCTGCTCTAAAGTGGCTCTTATTTTGAGTTTTCTAGATTTTTTTATGTTTTCTCTTAAAGATATACAGGTATCTAAGATACATAGAAAATCTAGACATTCTGCCCAATCAGAAGTGTGATTTAGTGGTGCAAAACAAGGCTAAAAGTTGAAAAAATCTGGTGTGACTGGCGCACAGCACACAACTTTCTCTTACCTTCGGTAATCGAAAGTTGGGTACTGTGCTTGTCACACCAGATTTTTTGTGTCGACATGTATTTAGTTTCCGACAGTAGGGTACAATTGAATTCAAGATGTAAAATTTATAAGTATGGGAAAATATTTATATTTTGTTGCCATGGCCACCATTTCTCCTATCTTTTCTATGGAGTACAAGAGTAAAGTGGTCTTCAGAAGATTTCAATCACAAAATGAGAATATACATTTTATAGAGAATCTAAAAAATAATTGATTTTTGAATTAAAAAAAAAATCGTTGGAGCAAATTTTGAGAAAATCGAAAAAAACTGAAAAAGTGAATCAGTAAAGTGCTAGTACTTTTTGGTCGATTTTGTTCAAAAGCTTCGTGTCACGTCCCATGGGGGTGCCTAACTTAAATATAAAATTTCAACTTCCTAGCTCTTTTCGTTCTTGAGATATTTTGTTCACAGACACACAGACACACACACAGACACACACACACAGACAGACAGACCATGTCGCGAAAACCACTTTTTTGGATTCAGGGGACCTCAAAACGTGAAGATCCATCAAAATCTCGACATCGAATTTTTGACATGAATCCAATACTTTCTCTCTATATATATATTACATATATACATAGGTAAGAGAAAGTAAAAAATTCAATTTTTCCAGTTTTTCTTAATTTTAGACAACCCTAAAATTTTTTTAACATCTCTGAATGCAAAAAACATATATGTACGATATTTTGTAACTCTTTAGCTTTCCAGCCATCATTCATTTGTGCAAATCGGTTAATTATTAAAGAAATTGTTATTTCAGCGCTATCACTACACCCAAGAATTCTTCTAAGCAAAACACCATCTTAATCATAAAATTTTCTTATCTTTGATTTGTAGATTAACTATTTTGTTTATAATTTCGTTAATAATTAACCGATTTGCACGAATGAATGATGGCTGGAAAAATTGAATTTTTTTCAATTTTTAGCCGTGTTTTGCACCACTAAATCACTTCTGATTGGGCAGAATCTCTAGATTGAAGTAAACGAAACGAAGTATGCTGGGTCAACAGTATTAAGGTTATGGAGAAAGAAAAAACCAGCGAATGCTTTCCACGTTAAAACAATTTATTCGCAGATATTTCGGTAAGCCTAACGCAAACCATCCTCAGTGCTTCAAATTATATGATTGTGGAGCGTTTAATAAACTCATAAAATGCTTGAGAAGCCATTCTATATATGGAGGGGGACAAAATCGTATGAAGCAAGTCACTGAGAGAAAAATAGCATCTATATACATCTATATACATAAGACACAATCGAATTTTTGTATGCTTTAAGATAATTTCTCACAGTGACCCACCAGGCGCGTGTACTTTCTAATACTCTGATTCTATTAGAAAGTACACGCGCCTGGTGGGTCACTGTGAGAAATTATCTTAAAGCATACAAAAATTCGATTGTGTCTTATGTATATAGATGGGCTATTTTTCTCTCAGTGACTTGCTTCATACGATTTTGTCCCCTCCATATATAGAATGGCTTCTCAAGCATTTTATGAGTTTATTAAACGCTCCACAATCATATAATTTGAAGCACTGAGGATGGTTTGCGTTAGGCTTACCGAAATATCTGCGAATAAATTATCTTAACGTGGAAAGCATTCGCTGGTTTTTTCTTTCTCCATAACCAGAATCTCTAGATTTTCTATGTATCTTAGCTACCTGTATATTTTTAAGAGAAAACACCATAAAAAAAATCTAGAAAACTCAAAATAAGAGCCACTTTAGAGCAGAATTTCAATTAAAACGTTATATTCTCTATATCTCTAAAACTAGAGCTATTCGAGCAAAACGGACGACATTTTTGGAAAAAGGACGTCGCATATACTCGGAGATCAGCTCAAAATACCCCCGGTACCAAAATCACTGTTAGCCTGTGTAATTTTTCCCAATTATGACAAAAAACTAACGCAAGGGTTGTTTTAATTAATTTTTCTCTATAATCTGAGATGGTGAGGTTAAAAAGTGTATCGATTTGACGTGGAATGACTCGCCCACCGAGGTTATCTGGTCTCATGCCCCCCCCCCCCCAGCGAGGATGGCTGGTCCCATGGCCCCCCCCAGCCAGATTCTCTAGTTACGCCCATG
>JAKCPI010016335.1:0-62198 GCA_023213315.1 Euborellia annulipes | reverse complement strand
TATTGAACTATGAAAGTTTCCATTAAAAAATATATAATATTTTTTTAAAAACAATGAAATAATCACAAGTAGAAAACGCATGAGGGGCCTTAATATTGTCTCTCACTCTACAACCATCTTTTTTAAACGTAAAATTTTCACTTTTTCCAACATAATTTTATATCTGTCGATTTTGATAGGATGCATGTACTACTGTACATTAAAAGCAATTATTGGCTTTTATTTGTTTATAATTTCCTTCTGTTTCACAATACATTTTAATGATTTATCTTTATAAACTTTTACATAATATCCGTAACTTTATAATAATCATACTCTTTTTTTTATTGAGTTTATGATTACTGGAAATACTCTTTAGTTAACTAATTTATTTTTACTTTCGTTATAGATAAATGCTTATCCAATATTTTTATTTGTTAAATTAAAGCCCTACATTTTCCAAAAAATAATTTTGAAAGGCTTATATTACCAACATGAATTATATAAAATTCCGTTCGGTCGTTTAGAATCGCTTAAACAAACAAATATACAAATATTATTTATATATATATATATAAATATTTATTATTTGTTTTCAGAGCCACGTCCATTACAAACTCGAGAGCTTGCTAATCCTGAATTTAGCTCTCTTATAGCTTCAAAAATGGCTCTGATTCATACAATGAATGTTCCAATCAGCAAAGAACCTCGATGGCTCTGGGACAGTTTAGAAAGGTAACTAATTTATTTTTTTACACCCAATACCCTTTATTAATATCCAAGGTCTAAGTAAGATCTACCAAAAAAATCAAATCTTTGAAGATAGTTAGATCTAAGACCTTAAATATCTGCAAATAAATGACTTATTGTGGTCCTTTTATTTGTAGCTGTTTTATACAATATTTCATTTTAAAACATATCAGCTAGTGTTTTTATCTAATCCTCGCTGTTAATTCAAAAAAAAAAAAACTTTTGCATTTGTTTTACCTAACTCAATATTAACAATAAAAACCATGAGAGTTCGTTAATGCTAAACAGAAAAAGTCAGTTTAAAAAAAAATCAACCCCCCTCCCCGTCTCTCTCTGAGATAAATCCTGTTTGTGCCAATGCTTATTGCAATTTGAAAATTTACTATATGACCGATAATAGAATTCTATTTTTAAATTCTATAATCTGCTTATTTGATGAATAATTCTCAACTTCACAGGTTATTGACCCTTTGTTATATAAAATTATCTAGTTTAGAAAAAATATTTTCTTATTCTTTAAAAATTATAGTTTAATCTGTAATATACTGTCACCCCTTTTTCTGGCCAAATGGATAAATTTCCGAGGCCAAAATTTAGCAAAAAAAAAAAAAAAAAATTATAGTTATTGCTATACAATGAGTTGATTATAAATCATTACATTCAAATCAATGAAATGAGACATGAAATCTAACAGAGTGTAATAGGATATTTGACTTAGAATTAATTTTTACTTTCTCTTAGCCTATATATGAAATATATAGAAAGTATTGAGATGATGTCAAAAATTCGATGTCGGGATTTTGATTGAAATACATGTTTCTGAGTCCAAAAAAAAGTGGGTCCCGCAAATTGGTCTGTATGTGTGTCTGTCTGTCAGTCAGTGTGACATTTTTAAGCATGAAAGAAATGAGCTACAAGGCTGAAATTTCATATTTAAGTTAGACACCTTCTTAAGGCATGAAAATAAACTTTTGATCAAAATCGGCCAAAAAGTACTAATACTTTACTGATATACTTTTTCTGTTTTTTTTTTTTCGAATTTCTCAAAATTCGCTGGAACGATTTTGATTAAAATTCATAAATCAATTATTTTTTAGATGGTTAGTATATAGTAGATCAGTAAAATTTTTTTCGTGAAAATTATTTGAAGTTCACTTTACTGATGTATTTCAGATTTTTCAAATTCATTTTCCGGCTCTTCCTTCCCCAGATCCATTGTTAAATCCTTTGGGGATTTGCATGTTAATTTCGATTCAAAAGGGGGGTCTCCTTTGGAACTTTTTACACATTTTTTTATTTGAAATTTTTTGTATCTTTTCATTTCTGATAAAAGAAAAACACTCTTATTACAATTTTATTTGTTTATTTTTTTTAGAAAGACGTTGGTGATAAAGAAACTAGAGCAAAGATAAATAAAATACTTAGTATAAATAAATATCTTGTTTATCCTTAAAAAAATTATATTTGTTTTTTCAAAGCAATTTTATATAATTAAAAAAACTAATCTTCTTTTAATCTCCTTGGGAAATTCTTTTTAATTCTGACATTTCAAAGTTAATGGATTTATTTTTCCACTTGACATATAATAAATCTTACTTAGCTCAGTCGTTCTCAAATTGCAAACCTCATGCAAAAAAACATTTAAAATATTTTTTTTCTCACATTAGACTATTTTTTTATAATTATTTTATAATTTATTTTTTTTAACATTAACTATAATTATTTTTTATTTAACATCCTTCTTTTTATTACTAAAATTTTCATTTTACATAATATGTTTTTGTTGGACGGGGACTTGATTTACCTCAACTTGAAAATTATTTTTTAATGGCACCTCATCCTGAGTTTGATTATCTCTCAGTTTCCTACCCCCCCCCCCTCCCATGTAATTATTTCATTATTTTTTAAATACCTGTGAAAAATCTTTATTGGAAGTAGAATAAAGCAGAAAAAAATTAATTTGCGGTATTATCGGTCTATTTGTAAAAATATTGTTCTCGTTGTGATGCAATCATATTCATACTTCATGAATACAAATTTTATATAAAATTGCCTAGGAGTGTGTGACTATTTGCATAATACCCGGTGCTTGTACTGAAGATGATTCCATCACACTGGAATCTAAATATCTGCATGAAAATTAATTTTCCCTACGTCCATTTACAATCGATGTAAAATTTTTATACTAGTAAACATTTTAATTTTGCATTTTGACAAATTTTTCAATATTTGTTATTTTTATTATTTATATTATGAATAAGCATTTACTGTGGCCTATTTGATTTAGACAACCTCAATATCTATAATGAATTAGAGAAAATTGAGATAAGTTGAATTATTTAGCATTTGTCAAGGGGCAACAAAAATGGTTTTTGTGCCCTGACTTTAAGTAAAATAAAATTGAAACACTTATATAATATGATATGATAAACTAGATTGATATCTTAAAAAATATGTAATTCAATTACTTTCTTCTGATAACCAGTATTATTGTGAATTATCCTTGACCTACTATATAATTAACTAGTTTTAATCAATTCATCTTATCATTTTACACTCTTTTTTTTATAAAATACACTTTAATGAGATTACTATAGATTTTAATCACTTGAGTACCAACGATCGGCGCAATCAAAGGGAGAATGGGAAGTGGGTACAATGGAACAGGGCCATTTACAAATTGAAAAACTAAAACTAAAATTCATTACAAAATTAAAGCACTCTATGTGCCCCCACAACAAATATTCCACTTCTGTAGAAAGTTTAAAAATGATCTTCTTTTACTAAAGCCCGGGTGCTAGAACGCCAGATATCAGACAGTTAAAGGTAACATACAGGTACAGTGAAGGACAATATTAAGTCCCACCCGTGCGTTTTCTACTAGTGATTAATTCATTATTGTTAAAAGAATATTATATATTATTTTTTAATGGAAACTTTCATGGTTAAAACCTAGAAAATATTCAATAAAGTTTTTCATTTTCTTTTATAAAAACAATGAAGTAATCACATGTAGAAAACGCTTGGGTGGGACTTAATATTGTCCCTCACTGTAACTGATGATTTGGCGTGCTAAGAATGTTTACGATAAATTCGCAGTGAAACCTCTGTTATAATATATATATATATATAGGTATATATATATATATATATATATATATATATATATGGGGCATTCCACGCCAACTCGACCACTTCTGAACCCGACCATTTTTGATTTGGCTGAAACTTTGTCATCTTTTTGTACTCCTATTGAAAACGTGTCTGAGAATTTTTTCAGATTTTACGACCCAGCTAAAAAAAAGTTATAGCATTTTCAAAAAACATCGATTTTTTTTTTTCAAATAACCGTAAAACTGTCAAAAATTAACTTATCGAGACGATTTTTTTTTTTGAAATTTTTGTCTTTAAATGTACTTTTCAGAAATAAATATGACAAAATTTTACAGATTCATCTTGAACGTTTTTTTTGACATTTTCGGAAAAAAACAAAAATTTCGGGATGAATGACACTTTTTTTTTAATTTTTTTTTTTATAAAAAACTTTGATTTTTTCTACAAATGCTCTGAAAATTTCAGAGTGGGATTATTTCGCGTTCTATTTTTTTATTTTTGAAAAAAAAAAAAATTTTTTCTCCGCTTATTTATCATGACGGTGCTCTTAAATTCTTCCAGGACTGTCCGAGATTCTAGAAAATTGAAGAAAAATAATGATAATAATAGTTAGGAGGTGATGAAAATCGAGAAAATTCCATTTATCCTGAAAAGATAGAAATTAGTTGTGTATTCAACTACTGAAGAATTTGGAGCGTCAAGTAAAAGCTTAGAAACATGGGCGTAACTAGGGGGTGCCGGGGAGCCTGGCCCTCCCCAGAAAGCTCCTTGCCCCAAGAAAAATTGAGAAAATATGGGGCTTTCCAGGGCCTCCGGAGGATGGCTGGTCACATGGCCCCCCTTAAATTTTTCTTGGGGCAAGGAGCTTTCTGGGAGGGCCAGGCTCCCCTGGCACCCCCCTAGCTACGCCCATGTTTCTAAGCTTTTACTTGACGCTTCAAATACTTCAGTAGTTGAATACACAACTAATTTCTATCTTTTTCAGGATAAATGGAATTTTCTCGATTTTCATCACCTCTAACTATTATTATCATTATTTTTCTTCAATTTTCTAGAATCTCGGACAGTCCTGGAAGAATTTAAGAGCACCGTCATGATAAATAAGCGGAGAAAATTTTTTTTTTTTTTTTCAAAAATAAAAAAAAAAATAGAACGCGAAATAATCCCACTCTGAAATTTTCAGAGCATTTGTAGAAAAAATCAAAGTTTTTTATAAAAAAAAAAAATTAAAAAAAAAGTGTCATTCATCCCGAAATTTTTGTTTTTTTCCGAAAAATGTCAAAAAAAACGTTCAAGATGAATCTGTAAAATTTTGTCATATTTATTTCTGAAAAGTACATTTAAAGACAAAAATTTCAAAAAAAAAATCGTCCCGATAAGTTAATTTTTGACAGTTTTACGGTTATTTGAAAAAAAAAATCGATGTTTTTTGAAAATGCTATAACTTTTTTTTGGCTGGGTCGAAAAATCTGAAAAAATTCTCAGACACGTTTTCAATAGGGTACAAAAAGATGACAAAGTTTCAGCCAAATAAAAAATGGTCGGGTTCAAAAGTGGTCGAGTTGGCGTGAAATGCCCCATATATATATTATATAATTGCTAGTTTTCGAACATTTAACAGACCGGCACCTTCTGTCAGTGTTTTATTTTAATATTTAAATTATTTGTTTACATTATCCTCATGCAGGCACTGGATTGGAATATTGGATCTCACCAAAATAGCCGCCAGGAAGAGGCAGTTACCTCAATATTATTATTTTTTTGTGTTAATATTATTATAACTTAAATAAATCCTTTTAGTGCCAAAAATGTCTTTATTTAGTAATTAAATGAAGAGCTGAATGAATGGATTTTCGCTTGCCAATACCAATCTGTTAGTAAACAACAGTCAACATTCGTTTCTAGCATGATAGGAGGTACCAGTCAGTTTCCTAACAGATACATACCATTGCGTTCTAGTACCAGGGCCTAAGTGATGGAAAGGTTGTGCACGAGTGGCAATAGACCCACCAAAATAATTTTTCTCATGCATATCTATAAACTTACTATGAATTTTCTCATTTGATAATTTAATTTTAATTTATTCTAAGGTATAAATAAAAAAAAAAATCGATTTTGAGTATTCTTGTTTATATTTATGTGTTCATGAGCGTAGCTAGGAAATTTGGTTTGGTTTTGTCTAAATTTTTATTATTGGTACGGGGAGCCTGCTGGGGTGCCCCCCCCCCCCCCGAAACCCCCTTAGTTATGTCCATGTCTTTGTCTGTTTTAAGATCTACGTCGAGAATGAATTATTTTAGCGATAGGTATCGAAAACCCATTGTTTTGACAACATCGTGATTCAGTTGACGATGTTATTTTAACACATCGATGTTTTATGAGTCATGTGTGTTTTTTCCATTTAAATAGTTTTTATTTTATAAAATAATAGAAATGTGGCTGTTTAGATAAATCATTCAATAACATATTTTTAATTTCGTTACAAATAAAAGTTTGTTTTTTTTAATAATCCAATAATTTTCCTTCGTT
Source organism: Euborellia annulipes (assembly GCA_023213315.1). NCBI lineage: Eukaryota > Metazoa > Arthropoda > Insecta > Dermaptera > Anisolabididae > Euborellia > Euborellia annulipes. The sequence continues at coordinate 55,826 of JAKCPI010016335.1, read as the reverse complement.
TACTTGCCATTTTTGTGTTACTTTTTTTAATTTATTTTAAATATAATTTTTGTCTGCTAGCTGGAAGACATGTGAACAAAAATCATTCTTTGAAGCTGCTAAAGAAAATCTTTGTTTGTCTAGCTAATATCCTCGTGTAAACCAAGCATAAGAAAAGAACAATTTATTACTCCGAGGATCGCCTGACCTAACAAACCTAGTTTAATCTCTTACACTGTAAAGTTACCTTTATTACTTTTTTTTTTTAGGTGGCTCGACACAGCTCTTGCAAACCTTAAAGATCCTGGAACTGTAGATGAAAATGATAGCCACAATATAGCCAAACTACGTCAAGTTGACTTCCAAGCAGAAGTAGATTGGCTCAGGTATATATATATATATATATATATATATATTATTTAATTTAAAAAAAAATGTATTTCTTTTTTGTCAAACTTACCGAGTTTTTTTTTTTTTTTTTTGCCAAATTCTAAACAATTAAATAATTCAATTTTTATTATGATTTATGTTAAGACTATTATTTTATTATTATTTATTTTTTTTTATATTAATTATAACTTTAAGGCTAGAATTAATATAAAACGATAGTTCTTCTTTCATTAAATTCCTTTCTTGTGTTTTTTTTTTTTTTTTTTAGGGAACATTTAAAAAATGTAAAATCCCCTGTGGTCTTTTGCCATAATGATTTACAAGAGGGCAATATTCTCTTGAAGGGTGAGCAAGTCGCTGATGACAACGCGGAGGAGGAACCAACATCATCAACCACACGGCAATCCAAACAAATTGATTTAGTAGTCATCGACTTTGAATATTGCGCTTACAACTATCGTGGATTTGATTTCGCCAATCATTTCGCCGAGTGGCGCTACGATTATTCGAATCCTGAAAGGCCTTACTACTATCGAGATGTGGGAAATCCCACAAAAGAGCAAAAGGTACAAATCGCGCGCAGCCGGGGCCAAAAGCCCTGTCTGAAGCGATCTACGCTTAATTAATTTTGACATTGCGGGTTACACAATATTTCCATTCACACACTCAACACACAAAACATATTTTTTGATGAAATTAATTGTATCGAGGCATTATACCCATTTCATTTGGACTCAGAGTGGCTGAAATATGAATGTGATTTCTGTTTGTGTTCCTCTGATAAAGACTCAGATCTTTTATTAATAAAATCCCCGTTATGGGCGTTTTTGAGCCTACGTTCTTTTTACCACCACTGTGCAACATACTCATTATCTTTATTTTTTTTTATCTAGCACCTAGTAAGTAACGAGTAAGTTGTATTTAGTGGAGTATCGCATTAACTAAATTTTTTGCTTTTCATTTGAAAGACCATTTTCATTAATAAAATAATAACTGGCTGAATGATTAAAATAATTTTGGTCTTTCAAAATTTTTTATATCAGCCATTTTTTTCAGTAATAAAAGTAATAAATTAATTATAATATATTACACAAATATCAATTATTTGTTATTCAATTTATAAAAAAATATATTCATTTATTAATTGAAAATAATTTGGAAAAATTATTGAATTCGAAAATAGAAACATTTAAGGGTTTTGAATAAATAATGAATTTTGAAATATTTTATTAAATTTTTTAACTACCATATTTCATGGCATAAAAAGGTTATTTTTAAGATTCCTTGCCGTGTATCACTCATTTGCATATGTATGGAATGAAGGAAACAGGATGCCACCAGGCTGCTCATAGATCTTGGTGAGTAACTATATATATATATATATATTCTTAAATAAAATCACAATTTTTTTCAAAATCACAATATTATTTTTATTTCAGCTTTTTTTGGCCAACAGATGTGTAGTGTAATCATTTTCGACTCTCATACTGGGTCATCTTCAGGGCCTACAACAATACAAAATGATTATCTTTTTGTCACTGTTCAAGCTTATTATATAAAATGTATTATTATTTTAATCGACGTGATTTTATTTTATTTTTTATTTTAAAATATGTTCATAAATATAATTTTTTTTACTTTAATTCTAATAATAAAGTGTATATTTATTAATAATTATGTATTAACTAGGCATAAACCATTATTATTTTTGATTTCAAAAAATATTTTTATAAAAAACTGAAAAATTAAAAAAAAATTTTAGTTGGTAAAATTTAATGTCACTTATAAAAATAAAAACATCTGATTTAATAAAACGTTCGACTTGTCTCTTTTTCGTTTTTAATGAATTAAGTATAATTAAATAAAAATATTTATATATATCAAGATGAAGGCCTTAATATATACATGTAAATAACTACACTAAAATATTGTTTGTATGATTAAAAAAAATTATAAAGTGAAATTTTAAAACTAAGGAGAATCTTATCAGATTTTTAAGGTAAAAAAAATGTTCTTAAAGAAATATATAATTATTAAAAATATACATTATTAGAATAAAAGTAAAGAAAATTATATTCATTAACATATTTTAAAATAAAAAATAACAAAATCATGTCGATTAAAATAATAATAAATTTTATATAATAAGGTTGAACATAAAACAACAAAAAGATAATAATCTTGTATTTTTTATAGGAAAAAGAGAGAGCAGCTATGTATAATTTCATTTATTCCCCTCAGAGGTGACGTTTCGGTCCTCTTTAGGGCCATCTTCAGAGCACTAGGGATGTCATTATCAATATTAACTCCCACATTTCACCTTTACATTGGTTTTATTTATTTTACATATATTGATTATATGTATATATTTATTTTATAGTAGGTGAAATGTAAAAAAACCAAAAGTCCGCAGATTCAGAAACAGAACTCGGTGTGAGTCACATATAATTTGCGAACTTTTGGCTTTTTTACATTTCACCTACTATTTAAAAAAAAAAATTTACATATATATATATATATATACATATAATTAATATATGTTACCATCGATTGATGTAAAGGGGAAATGTGGGAGTTAATATTGATAATGACACCCCTTAGTGCTTTGAAGATGGCCCTAAACAGGACCGAAACGTCAGCTCTGAGGGGAATAAATGAAATTATACTTACTTGTTAGCTGCTCTCTCATAGATTTCTAATTCTACCTACAAATTATACAATCAGCTATAAAACTTCAAATAATCTTGTATTATTGTAGGCCCTGAAGATGACAGAGGATGAGAGTCGAAACTGATTACGCGTCTGTTGGCCAAAAAAAGCTGAAATAAAAATAAAATTGTAATTTTGAAAAAAATTGTGATTTTATTTAAGAATATATATATATATATATATATAAATAGTTACTCAGGGTGGCATCTTGTTTCCTTCATTCGATCCATATGAAAATAAAAAGATTGTTTAATAAAATTCTTTAATTAATAAAACCATTACCCTACTTGAAATTTGAAAAGGCCATTAAATACGGTAAATTTGACACAAAACCCTCAAGTGGCTCAAGTCAATTTTTTTTTCTAAAAGTTATTAAAAGATTGAATTTGTGTAATATAGTGAAAATAATTAATGCTTAAATTTATAGTTCTGAAGTCTTATTCAGGGTATGTGTGAACGAAAATTAAGAATGAATGTTTCATTATCGGGTCCTCCGAAATGACAAATTCCCCATATATATATTTTTGTATATATATATGCGCATTCAAAGTCGAAAATCTCAACTCTTGAAAAATCATCAACAACAAGACGAAAGCACGGAGAGAACAAGAGTTGCCTCGACTCGTTTGTGTTTTTGTTGTGCTTCGATTTCTCAGTGAAGTAGCCCCCGCTAATCGAATTCCCGGCCGTCGGTCGAACCCGGGCTGCTGTCAACGCCCGTCACTCTCAGTACCCGGAATGGCATGACATCATCGGGGTCTGTTTCCCGGGCCGGCTCAAGAAAACGGCTTCACACCGCCGAGTCTTCGGTACCGAGAAAAGCTACAGTAACCTAAACTCACAATTTATTTACTCACTTCACATTTTTTTAATTGAAGAGTTTGGGTGTTTTGTATTGAGGTAATTTTTTTTTAAAAGAAGAGTGGATAAATGTAATGTTATTATTGATTCAGGCAATCATTTTTCAGAGACATATTTTGCACGTCTATAGTTTCTTCATTTTTTTGTTTGTTTTTTTTTAGTTTCTATTTTTTGAGCTAAAATCAAATTAATAATCAATTGTCTCTGAATTTGACTTAAAAAAAAAAAAAAAATTAAAATTACTAAAAAATTTTTATTAAACTCAGAATTAATTTTTTTTAAATTTATTTATGGTAAGTGAAAATATTAAAGTCTGTTTATTAAGCATTCCCAAGACTCATTGCTTATTATCATTTATTTACTGCAGTATTTTTAATCTTTTTATTCATATTTCAGATGCATTTTATACGCGCCTATCTGCAAGCCATGGACGACCATTCTAGTAATCCTGACGCCATTCTAGAAGAAATAGAAGCCTTTTCTCTTGCATCGCATCTCTTCTGGGCTATTTGGAGCATTGTTAATGCAAAAATATCTCAAATTCCTTTTGGTTATTGGGTAAAGAAATTTATTATTTTTTTTTTATTTGTGTTTATCTCTAGAATGAGGTTTGGTAAATGTGGTAAATGTATAGATAGCCCTAAGTGAATGTAAGAAAGTATCAATGCGCTTCAGGAGGCAAGCTGTTCGCATGTTTTTGCAGTAAGATGGCGTTAGAGGTCTTAAAAATTTAGCCAAAAACCCCAACTATTATGAAAATTTGCCAACAGATGGCAGGATGGTAGAGCTATATATGAAAATCAAACAAATACATGATATTATCATGTATTTGTTTAATTTTCGTTGATCTTTTAATAATGATTAGTCTTGAACAAAATTTCATAACTATCGATTGAGTGAAACAGAACTTATTTGTAAAAAAACGTAAAAAAAAGTTGCATTTAAAATGAAAACATTCACTATATAAATATTTTTTTGCTGTTGGCTAAAGACTAAGCAGAATGATAAAAAAATAGACAAGAAGCAAAACTTTACCGGTCATATTAGAGCTTATCTTTAGTGTTATGTGATTATCTAACCCAATTAGCCTTAAAATTAGCTCTGATTAAGAAGAGCGAGTAAGTTTTGTTTTTTATATTGTATATTTTGAAATTAGACTTTATCTCGAATAAAATGATATAATAAATCTTGTATCTAAACTTATTCGAGGAAGCTCGTGGCTAATCGGATAAGCTGCGGATTACGAATCTAGAGTTGCTATACAACTCCGGTTCAAATCCCACTTACCGTGAAAATTTTCGAACATTGCCAATGTCTACTCCCTCGAGAGAGATAGAAAAATTAAAAAATTAAATTAAATTATTGCAAATAATCTTAATAGAACGCTCTATCCTACACACAATGCATAGAGCAAACACTATGTTTACACTCGTGTTATTATTATTTAACTTTGTGAGTATATTTTTTGCTGGTGGATCAAGAGGCCCCAGAAGATTAACTTTGATTCTCAAGCTTATCCAGGGCATCACTGTGATTTTTCTGCAATAAACCAATGCACACTTGACTAGGTGTCACTTGATACACCAGCAATAATATACTTACAAACATTTAAAGATAGTTTATTGAATATTAACCCTTTGCACTCGTATCTATATTTGAAATGAAGCCTAGGTAATAAAGATAATCAACCTAGAATACTAATGTAAATATATGTTATAATAATAAATCTAGGATGGTGACAAACGAGCTCATTGGTTAAACGATTGTATTGCCCTTACAGCTACATAAGAAGACTAGTCCGGGCCTCCCAGTTAGGAAAACGCTGGTTTATATAAAAAATACCGCTATATACAGGGGACTGACAAAATAATATGAACACCGGTCATATAGACAATATTTATTTATTAATATTATGTTGAGCCTTCATTTGCTTGTAGTTTACAGATTATTTTGGGGGGTACTCTTGGATGTCTATTTTAAGTATTCGACCTTGAGGACCCAGTACTATCTTTTGGGAGGGGAGAGGGGGGACAAAAACCTCAGTTTTAAGACATTTTTCAGTTTTTATTTTGTTTTATATCTCGTAAACTAAGCATATTTTGTACACCATAGTACAATACAAAGTCGTAGAGCATTAAATTTGCTAAAATTTGGTTGATAAAACAAATTTGTAAACCCAATATTATCCGAGATACGGCCGAGAAAAGTTAAACAAAGTTTCTCGAAATGTAAAACAAATAGAAAATTCGTTCGGCCGTATCTCGGTTAATATTGGGTCTACAAATTCGATTTATCAACCAAATTTGAGCAAATTTAATACTAAACAATTTTGTATTGTACTATGATGCACAAAACATGGTTTAGTTTACTCGATATAAGAGAAAACTGAAAAAAGTCCAAAGTTTCTCGATATGTAAAAAAATAGAAACTTTAATCTACCGTATCTCGGGTAATATTGAGTATACACATTCTTTATATCAACCAAAATTTAGCAAATTTAATGGTCTATAACTTTCTATGATACTATGGTGCACAAAATATGCTTAGCTTACGAGATATAAGCAAAAAACTGAAAAAGGTCCAAAGAATTTGAGGTTTTTGCAACCCCCCCCCAAGTTAGCACAAGGACCTCGAGGTTGAAAACTTAAAATAAACTTCCTAGAGTACAGTGAGTGTCAGTATTAAGTCCCACCCATCCGTTTCCTACTAGTGATTATTTCATTGTTTTTATAAAAGAAAATGAAAATCTTTATTCGACGTTTATTCTTTATTCTACGTTTGAACAATGAAAGTTTCCATTAAAAAATATATAACAGGGCCGGATCTAGAGGGGGGCAGTGGGTGCATTTGCCCCGGGCGGCAGATATCAGGGGGCGGCAATTAAAGAAAGATTTACTAAAAAAAAGGTAAAATGATATGAATTTTGTATAGAAAATTTTAAGGAAGGGGCAGCAAATTACATTTTGCCCCCCCCCCCCCCCCCTCTAAAAATCTCCTAGTTCCGGCCCTGATATATAATATTTTTTTTAAAACAAATAAATAATCAAGAGTAAAAAACGCATGGGTGGGACTTAATATTGTCCCTCACTGTACCTCCAAATGATCTGTAAAAATTTCTACAAGCAAATGGTAGCGCTCAATACATTATTAATAAATAAATATTTTCTAATGTGCGGTGTTCGTATTATTTTGTCCAACCCCTGTATATAAAATACCGCTTTATATATAAAGAAAAAATCAAGATTACATAGAGCCTAGTAGAAATAAATAATATAATCTTTGTTTTAGGATTATGGAGTGGAACGGCTTAATATGTATTACAAATTAAAATATGAAGCACAAAGGAAGTTACACTGATCGGAAGTTTAATCATATAACTTTCAAGGTACTCTTAAAAACCTTGCCTTCTATACTTCCGTCTCTGCCATTCTTCTTACTGAGGTTGAAAACCTAAGCTAAAATATTTCCAACGAATTGGAGTAAATAATTAAAGTATGCATGTGTTAATGCATACTTTGGTTCCTATAAATTTCTTCTTTTTCTTTTTGAGAAATTGAATATATACCAGTATATATATATATTTATATATATACATTTATTTGTTAAATTTATATATAAATATATATATTTAAAAATGATATTCTTAAGGCTAGTTAGAGGGATCCATTCCTTCTCTCACTTTTTGAGTCCATTATGATATTTTTAATTTTTTATTTCAACGACTCAAAAACTGTGATTTGCTCTAGGAGCTTATATTAAAGTTCTTAGATTATTAAGATGTATTATTCTACTTAAATGGAGCATAGCTCATTAAGAAATTTCGTCGAAAAAATATATCACTAACTATTATATATATATTGTATATATATATATTTATTTATTTATTCAATTTGGCCAAATATTTGAAGTAATAAGAAATTTCCAAAATTATTTTTTAAATTTATACATTTTATTTTATTTTTTACTTAATTTTGTATTGTTTAATCATCATATCTTAAAAAAAAAAAAAAAAGCTAAAATATGAGACTGGATTTAATGCTGTGGAGATAAACAAATCTCGTAAATAATTTATTCCATTTTTTTATATTTTTAATTAAATATATTGGTTTTTTTAAATTTTATTATATATCTAAATAATAATTCCAAATATTTTTTTTTATTTTAAGAAACTAAATATATATTGTTATACATTTTCTAATAGATAAGTCCATACTATTATTTAATAATGTTAATTTTCAACAGTTAAGACTGTACAATGACTGAAATAATAAATAATGATTTATAAAATATTGATCTATATACGAGGTATATTACCTAATAAAGGGCCTTTCCTTTCGTATATTTTCTACTTTTGATCCGTATTCCTTAAAAAATAACACCACAGGCATCATTTTTGACAGCAGAAAGATCAAACAAATAAAACCACATAAAATGATCATCAATCGTTTTCCGAAAATTTTGAGAACTAATGATATTTTTTGTTCCTTTCAAATTCCTGGAGGAGAGGGCCACGGACAAGAGGGTAGGAGAGATAAATCCCCGATACCCGGGCCCGGTAAAGGACTCTTTAAGCTTCAAACATAAATTCCTAATAAAAACAATTAAATTATTTTTAAAGATTGCTTTAGCTCTAAATTTTTCGAGAAAAAAGGAATACAGTAAAGTCCTGCTAATCCGGTCTAACGGAACAGGCCCTATGCCGGATTGATATGTTGAAAATTAATTGAAAATGTCCGATTACCCGAAACATATAATATAAAGCAAACAACTGATGGTAATGCCGAGTCTATCATTGCTTTTATACCTCCAAACACAAATTTCTACTAAATTTTAAAACAATTAAAATTGTTTTTATTTATTTGGAAAAAATTTAAGTGACTTTTCAAAACGCCCGATTAGTCGGAGCATCGAAGTCCGGATTAGCAAGACTCTACTGTATTTAAAAATAATATTTTCCTTCTGAGGGTCTTTCATATATTCATTATATTTAAGTAAATGGCTTAATTATTTATTAAGATAATCCCCAGGATACGCAGTGCGAAAAAAAAGTTGTTTTTTTTCACAGGGCGGCAAAACAGTTTTGAAAAAAAATTTTTTCGGAGTGCGGAAAAAAATTTCTATATACGCCCTTGTATTATTATTATTATGTTTTGGACCTAAGACAATTTGAACTGCGACCATTAGTTGATCTTTTGTTCTATCCTTTGTTGTCCAATATTTGTCCTTAGAATAGACCCGTCCCTTTTACCAGGGCCTGTATATTCTTTGGAGAGGCTTTTGATATTTCCTCAGGTTTTATTTCAGCCCTTTCGAAAATTTGCCTTTGACGGATTAGTGCAATACATTCGCACATGATGTGTTCCGCCGTTTCTTTTGTCAGATTGCAGAGGCGACATATATCTTCATCAGTTCTGCCTATCTTGTTTAGATGATATTTTAAAGGACAATCAGAAGACCACTTCATTTCTGTTTAAAGCGTCTTTACATTTTGTTGTGGAAGTGTTATAAACTTCTTCGCTTGTCTTAAGCCTGGATTTTTTGCCCATAGCTTTTTGTTTTCGTCTTCCTTCCACCGTCCGATTTCCAGTCTTAGGTGCTTATGTGACTGCCCACAGGTTGCCCCACTGCTTCGACGCCCCTGGTAAAATTATTAGCTGACAGGGCCCCGAGATTTCGACTGCCTAAGGGCTTCCATGTTGCTTAATCCGACACTGCCGGTAATCTTATATTTATATGCCTTATTTGCTTTTTACGATTTATGAGAGATAAAAGAATTAGTTTTTTTTATTTCTTATATTAAATTCTTTAAGAAAAATTTTCGTTTTTGTTAAAATAAACTTATTATTTTTATTTTTTATACAGTATACTTTTTACTTTCTCTTACCCTATATATGAAATATATATATAGAGAGAAAGTATTGTTTCAAATAAAAAGCGTTTCTCTATGTAATAAGTTTTACATAATAGGCCAATATAACAATTTGAATTTTTTTCCTTCCTGGGGTTATTAAAACCCTTACCGCCCCTACTGTTAATGAATTTTCAATATTGATTAATCATAATTTAAATTATGATAAAATACACTAATAGCAGTGGCGTAACGTTTTTTAGCTGGGCCCCCCCCCCGCAACCTTTATTTCGGGCCACATTATTAGACCATACAAAAAATATTTTTAAAATACCGTATATCCCTGAACCCTGAGGGCCCGGGCCCTCTCAAAGAGAAATTTTCATTATTTTTTTTTTTTTTAATCTAAATTTTTCCGTTTTTATCGGAGCTCTGAAGACATACAGTTTTTTAGCCCGGCCCGACCCGTGGGCCCCCCCCAAGGTCCAGGGCTCCCCCGCATCGCGGGGTCTGCGGGGGCGTACGTTACGCCACTGACTAATTAGTCTTGTTTGTCTTTCTCCTATTAACTTTGTTTTCATTGCTTAAATTTATATTTTTGAAGGATATTATTATTCTTTCTCTGGCTTTGTTCTAGTACAAATAATTATTATCTATTATTTTATTTAAATTAAATTAGAGAAAAATTTATCTCAAATTAAAAAAGGTGCCAATTCCATAGTATAATAATAATAACATTTTTAAATTTAGTTAGCCCGCTAGATGGCAATAGTGATTTCTAAGATCAGAGCATTTAAGAAAAATTTATTTTAAGAATAAATTTAAAATAAATATTTTCATTAGTCAAAAATATATATATTTACTTTTATTATTTTTATTTATCTAAAAAGGAAACATTTATTTTAAAGAATGAGTTATTTTCATTAAAAATTAATATACTCTTTAAATTATCAACATGTGTGTAAGATCATATATTTATTGAAAATGCAAAATAATTTTCAATATTGATTTTTATAATAATTTATTGCTGTAAATTATTATCGTTAGATAGACTAAATAATAAAAGGTGATTTTAAATAAGCGGGTAATTGGTACAGGTGATGGAATAGCCAACGTTGCAGAACATTTGAGAGCAGAGCAGAGCAAAGAGCTGCTCCCTGGCAAAGAGTCTCTCGAGAGCCTATCTAAAGTTCACATATTCAAGATGGTTTCCGTACTATAAGAATTTATCAAATTATTGGTTAATTTAAATATAGCTGAACTTTTATTTAAATTTACCATTCTTCTTAATATATATATTCATGATCTAGTAAATATACTTTTCAAGTGGATAAAAATATAATATAATCCAAAATGTTAATCGAGGATCCAGAAAGTTTTAAAACATGGTTAACTAAAGTTTTAGAACCACTGTGAGTATATTTCTCATGTTTTTATATTAATCATATTAATTCATCGTAAAACATTCAATTATTATTTAACCTAATCTCGATTGTTCTTATATTAAAAAACAATGTCGATTATTTCACAGTCAATTCAAATTTTAATTAAATTGAATTTGAAATTTTCATTTATTAGTATATAGGTTCTATGATAATTGATTAACTAGTTATTTTACCCTTGAAACTTCAAAATAGGCAAGGGTTGCATGTTTTTAGTCTAAAAGATGTGATATTTTATTTTCAGATTGACATATTTTTATTAATAAATACCACTTTTTGCTTTTATTTATTTGTATAAAATATAAATTTTCGTTCCCTTATTTTTATAATTTTTTTCACTAAACATAAACAAAATATTCGTTACATGATCAAGAGTCCCTAAAACTTTATTTTTTATTAAAAATAAATTAAACAGAAACGCTGTTTATTTAATGGCATATAGCTTCTCTTAAAATCGGTTTTCATTTTATATAAGTTAGTTTAGATAGATTCATTATATATATATATGAGCATCAATCAATTTTGAAATCTCATTTTGCTTCTAAATTCATAATAGTTAGTTATTTAATATGAGAGCTATGAACAATATATTAATATTTGAAATGAAAATTAGATCAAATGAATAAAAAAATTTTTTATAGAAAGAAAAGAGTTAATTATCTATAATTTGTCAATATTTAATAATCAAAACTCACACAAACTCACATCTATTATTATTTTTTTTAAAAAATTTTTAATTTTACAAATTGTAATTCTGTATCCTAGTAACATCAAATTTAATAAAATCATAGACTCCATCATCTGGGAACACTATATAACAGAATCGTTGTATTTTATTACAAATAAATTTAAACAAAAAATTGTTTATTTAAAAAAAAAAAAAACAAAAAAAAAAAAACAGAATTTTTCAAAAATTTATGAGGCAGATAAAATTGAAGGATTTACTCCTAAAAAAGTAAAAGTGATAAAATGTAAACATTTGAGATAATTGACCTACTATTTATTTTTAATACCAAACTGTTAACGTTGACTCTGCGGGAGTGATCGTCTGTGATAAACTCACTATGTTGGAGACTGAGTAGCTTTTTTTAATATATATATATATATAAAATTCTCAAATGTTCGTTCGTCTGACAGCTCTTTTTAAACAACTTCTAGTTCAAATTTTTAAATGAAATTTTATATATTCAAAGAAAATCTAAAAAGAAAAAATTTTTCTGAACATAAAAATCTTATTTTTTTCTCGGGATTCGGAAATTCTGGAGAATAACCCTAAATATAGAATACATTCAAATTTGATACAATATTTTATTGATACAATAAATAACCACCCTCCCTCCACCCTACAGAGGTTCCTGATATTGTCAGTGAGGGACAATATTAAGTCCCACCTATGCGTTTTCTACTTGTGATTATTTCATTGTTTTTATAAAATAAAATGAAAATCTTTATAGGAAATTTTCTAGGTTTGAACCATGAAAGTTTCCATTAAAAAATATATAATTATTTTTTTAAAAACAATGAAATAATCACAAGTAGAAAACGCATGGGTGGGACTTAATATTGTCCCTCACTGTACATATATAATGATTAACAATTAAAAATATGAATGTTTACTGTAATAAAGTTACTACTCTCCATCATAATTATAAATTTGATATAAAGATCTATTTTCTCATAAGTTTGATTTTGTCACACTTCTTTAGTTCTGACCGTCTCACATTCGTTAAAATAAAATAATGATTGACCTAATTTGCAATTAGATCACAATGGTGCTTTCCTTTCTTATTCTTTTATGACTAAAATATATAAAAAAAAAAATCAATTGAGACACTATTCCTATGGTAGAATATATGCGAAGATAAGTTTTCTCGGGAAATATATATATACTTTATTCAAATATTAAAATTTTTTCTATTAAATTTCATATTAAATACATTATTTACTTGTATAGTGGTAAATTAAAAAAAATATTTTTTCAAAAAACGAGACACACTATCACAATAAGTTTTACTAATTGATTGATCTGAAAAACATATTCATAAATAACTTTCCGTCAAGGATTAATAAGACTAGAGCACAAGAAAAAGAGGAAATCAACGTTTTGTTTTATTTTACTAGAAGTGGATGAAACTCTTTTCTACGTGTCTTTTCTTAATTTTCTAGTAATAGATTAAAATTTGTACTATTATTCGTTTTAATAATTTATTTTTTTTCTAATTATAGATGCGATGCAGATCCCGCTGCTCTGGCAAAATATGTCTTTGCATTGGTAAAAAAGGATAAGCCGATTCCTGAATTGAGGGCTTCAATGGTCGAGCAGTTAGATGTTTTTCTTCAACAAGGTTTCATTATATTTAATATTACTTATCTTTAAAAATCATACTATATTGATATATTATTTATTTATTTTTTTTTTTATAAATTTCAGAGACCAAAAATTTCGTTGATCTGCTATTTGTTACTTTAGAAAATAAAAATTATAACACTTTACTAAAATCGGAAACGGAGTTTCAGAAAGAAATTCTGACACCTAGCGAGGCTGACGACGTAAATAACACAAGTCCAAAAAAGTCAAACACAAATATCGAATTAATTTCTGAAGATAATCAGGTATTCATCAATTTTTTTAATCATTATAATTAATGAACAATTAACCAATCAAAAATAGATATGAATAGTGAATAATAAAAAAACAACAGAATGTAGAAAATATCTTTAATTTTTTATTATTCACTATTCATTAATTTAATTTATACACGCGGATTTAAAAAATCCAATCACCTATTAGTTTTTATTTTAATTCAGTTTCTAGACATCGAATTTGAAAGTTTATTTTTTTTTCTTGTAATAGCCATATAATAATTAATATAATCTCAAAAATTGTTATATATATATATAAAATTTTCTTTGTTTTTTCTTAGTGAGTTCGGTGAATAGGCTGGGATTAATATCATTTGGTCAGATCACTCTTTTAGGGACCAAAGAAGCGAAGGATCCCTCAGTCCCAATATTAGAACCGGGTTTTTGAACATTGAGCTTAATACCGGTTTTGGGGCAGGTCTCTTCACTCGATTTACCTGAGGCAAATATTTTTTGTAGACCATATTCTGCAATTTAAAGCTTTCCCTCAAATAATAAAAATAAAAAAATATTTATAAAATAAATAAAACAAAATAATATTGATTTAACAATTACAATGATAAGTTTTTTTAAGGTAATTGAGGGGGTGTATATATTTCTTAATAAGCCAGATGTATATTTATATTAAATGTCTGAAACGAGTTGTCTGAAAAATGATTAAGGTCTGTCCCAGGCGGGCCCGAGTCGGGTGAAGCGGGCTCAAGAGGGCTTGGAAATAAGCCTCTAAAAATTAAACTCAGGAGACAGTTTCGAATTTAATTAGAAAACGCCATCCTCAGCCATTTTCTAAAGTGTGAACTCAAATCCCAGTGCACTGAGTCAAATGTAGAGTTGTCAATATGTGGGTATTAATATACCCAGGATGGCGTTAATCAGTTACATGTATTTGAAATACAAGATACCAAATACAATATTAATTGGTATTTTGTAACTCGTTACAGAATTGGCAAAGTAATTGCTATCTTGTATTTGTTACATTTTTTAGTAATTGGTATCTGAAATTCGAGATACCAAATACTTTTTTTTTTTTTAATTTGCCGCATGTAAAGTCTTGCAGAGGGAGGTAAATCGTTTTAATTTATTTAATATTACTGTATGTAATGTCGTGTGGGTTCTTGCTCTGATCTTAGTAAAAACCAGTAACGAGAAGTCAATCGATCCGCCAAATTTTCACTCTTCGTTAAAAAACTTTTTGCTTTCTTCTTTCAACCACTCTCAACGACTAAATCTTTGTTCTTCTGCCCCAGTTGAAAGATTGTTTTCATTTGCGGGTTTATTCATTCTCCATCAAGTTCCAGATTATCTGACAAAACTTTTGAAAACTTGGTTTTTGAAACCTTTTCATATTTTTATAAATAAATTTTTTTTAGTGTCATGAATAATTTTATTGTTTTCGATTTTCCAAAGGTATTCTCCAGCTGCCACTTTCCTAAACTAAATTTATTTAGGGTTCCAGATAGAGCCCGCACGGGCCGATTTTTTTGGCCCAGACCGTCGTGTCCGTATTTTTTTGACTTCCCGCCCGTACCCGGCCGTAATTTTTTACCATTCTTCAGGCCCGCCCGGAATTTTTCAAACCCCCCATACCCGCCCGAGATTTAGTGAATGAATGAACGAATGTCTAGTAATTTTTAAATAAAATTTCATTTGTATGCCCGTCCGCCCGAACCCGTTTATTTAGACTTGCTACCCTCCGTATCCGCCCATAATTTTTCATGGCCTCCAAAGCCCGCGGGGCGGGTAACGCTACGGGCCAACCCGTACCCGTGCAGGGCTCTAGTTCCAGAATTACCCCTCCAAAAGTATTTTAAAATCAAGGAAAAATTTGTTTGTAATTGGTATTTTCAATGTATTTGAAATACATAATTGGTATCTTGTTTCTCGTTACACAAACCCGTGAATAATTGGTATCTTGTATTTCGTTACAAAAATCTGAAGTAATTGGTATTTTGTATCTCGTTACTCAAAATCGAGTAACTTGCCCATCCCTGAATATACCTAAAAATATCCCTCCAGACAATCACCTGTGGTGGTCATGAGTGCCTGTAGTGGCTTTCTGTGTTTGTGTTTTGCTTATACAGAGCACGATACTCCATGTCATCGTATTATATTTACTTAGGGTATATACGTTTTTCACTTCCAAGTATCGACTTAGAAGCATTTTTATGTATTATATATTAATCTCACAAATTGACAACTCTAGATTTGACTCAATGCACTGGCATTTGAGTTCACTCTCTCAAAAATGGATTGAGGGTGGCGTTATATAATTAAAGCCGAAACTGTCTCCAATACTCTTTGAGTTTCATTTCGTAGCAGGGTTGGAAAAAATCCATGTTTTTTTGGGGTTTATTGGGCTTTTTTGAGTTTTATTTTATTAGGTCTAAGGAATGCGAAGGTGACAAACATACAGATTAATTAAATCAGACTGATGATTTTACAGATGATTATTACTTACTTAATTATATTATTAAATATGTTTTCTCCTTTTTGTTTCACATAAAAAAAAAACTGGTTAGTTTAGTTTTTCTTATAATGGTATTATGTATAATATAAAAGGTATTCTGTCTGGGTAGTTTTATTTTCTACCTCTGTATTTCTTTAACTAGTAGCTCATTTGATGTTATTTGTTTAAGTTACTTTTTGTTTTTGTTCAGAAATAAATATATCCGAGTCATGCCTTCATTAATTGGAAATTTGTTATATAAAAAAAACAATAAAATCCAATAAGAGTAAGTTTTATTAATTGAAAAACCCAAAAAAGCCCTGTGGGTTTTGCCCACCTGGGGAAATTCTATGCCAACCCTGTTTCGTAGAGGCTTATTTCCTGGCTGCCTGCTCCCTTATTGTTATTAAATTAAAGCATTAATTTATTGCAATCATATTTTATTATTTAGATTAAATAAATATTTATACAAAATATAAACTTACTCTTAGACTAAACATGCATTTTTTTATTATGATATTTTTCAATAGTATATGATAACATTCTTTTAAAACATTAGATCAATTTCGAGTTAGTAAAGATTAATCACTCCTTTTAAAAAAATATTCCATTCAATTTGAAAAGGGTTTTCAGTAATTATGAATAATTCAATATTTCAATAATACAAAAATTAATATCGTTTTTTTTCTAATAAAAATATTACTAATATGAACATTTTTATTTTAGGTTACTGCAGCAGTTTCTAATGGAGCAGTTCCAGCTGGTGTTGTAAATTGTATACCAAAATCTCCACGATTACAAGAGCAAATCACAAATTCCACTGTAAGTTAATTTAAATACCTATTAATTAGGATTGAATAGAATAAGATAAAGGGGTTTTGACAATATTCTAATTGATCTCAGAATAATAAAATTTTTTATTTAAATATCAATTATCCTATTTTACACAATCAAAACCAAACATGCAAACCATTATAAATATATTTTGTGGGCCCTAGATATTTTCGGGCTGGTTCCGCAAGTTGGCAGCACTCTTACCTTTTACCAATCTAATACATGCCAATCTTAGTCACTTTTATACTCTTGAATAATGCGAACATGGCAACTTGGTCTACAGACGAAATTCGAACTATTCTAAAATACAATTTTGTAAGAGGATTATCTATAAATCGCTGCAACAACGAAGTAAAAAGCGTTATTCCCTCAGCATGTTCTCATAAAACAGTGTTTCTCTGGTATCAGGCTTTTCAACAAGGAATATCCGGTAAACTTTGTTGTCAACCTCATGTGGTGAGTTGATAAGGAAAGAATATCAACTATAGATGATCTTTAAAGATCTTGCCATTTTTTATAATATTATAGTTTTACTCTTAAGAAAGATTCTGTCTATATGATGAATTAGGAAATTATTGCAGGGAAGTCATTATGAATAAAACAGTTTTATAATGAACAGACGTATTAGAATTAAAAGTATTTAATTTTAAAAAGTGTGTAGAGTTCTTGAATTATGATGTAAAGGTCAAATTTTGATCCTATTTATATCGATAACCCTAGACTAGACATCAGAAGATGATCTTTTCAAAACTAAAATGTCACCAAAAAGCAGCAGAATAAAAAAACAAAATTACTAACTTTTTCATATCTTGTTCACCTTAAACATTTTGCCTCTTCCCTTCAGATCAGGGGTAGGGGGAATTTTAAAAAATGGTGGCTCGAAATAAAATATTGTTGTGAAACACTGGTACCGCTCATATATCAATAAACAAATGCTTTCTTAGGTTTATACAAACTAGTAATCGATAGATAATCAAACTCAAATTCCTGTTTCACTTAATGGTTCTTGACTAAACTTCCTTCATACGAATAAAATAATAAACCGATACCCATATTAGTCATTAGTAATGCTCATAAGGTAGATCCCTCAGGGTTGGTTGATTTAATGTTTGCCTATAATTTTATATATATTTTAAATTTTAATGAACAAGATGATTGTAATATTATTCCCATTATTAAGATTACGGTATTTTAAAGCATATTACCCTTCGAGATCAAAATTCTAAAAAACTTAATTAAAGTCCAGGGATATTAGAAATTAATCAAAATTATTATTTTTTTTTAATTCTAGATTTCTCTTCCTGGAAACCCTGAATATATTGGTACATCACCTAGTCCTGAAAGAGCTGCTGCTGGAGGAAGTGTGAATAGTGGCGGCAATACAATTCCTCTAGCTAGTGGACCTGGAAGTGGAAGTGGGAGAGAATCTTCTTGTGGATCTCATTCTCGTAGCCGTTCTCCTTCTTTTCGGGTGCGTTCAACAAAAAGTGGAGGCAGATCTCGAAGCAAATCAAGGAGTCGTTCTTGGGAAAGAGGTGAACGCGTTCCTAGAAGAGATCGAAGAGATAGATCTACTCGAGCTTGGCGTAATAAATCACCACCTGTCAGAAGACATGAACGAAGGTGAGTTAAAATTAAAAAAAGCTTTTATTTATCGGATAGATCTGAATTCAAAATTTCAGATCTCTTTCACATTTGAAAGTGTTTAAAAAATTGTATAGAAAGTTTTTCATTAAGTTAAATAAAAGCAACCTCACTTTCAAATATATTATATAAACTTTAACAAACTCCATCTATTAAGGGGCTCCAGGAGGGCACATTGAGTCCGAAACAACTGAGGGATTTTAAAGTATTTTTTTTATGCGGTTTTTTTTAATGATTTAAATTTATGAGCATTTTTCACAATAGAATGCTTTTTTTTAATTACGATTAGTTAAAAAATATTTTTTTTATATTTATATTTATAGAAAATGCAAAAAAAAAAACTATTATGAAAATTGTAATTTTTTTTTTTTATCTAAAAATGTAAAAATCATTAATATCCAACTTAAAATAAATAAAGTGGTGACCAAGTCAAAAATAAATTTCGTATTTATTTAAAAATTAACAGCCAAATAGTTCAGCACTCTTGCAAAAAATGGCAGAGTAGTCTAAAAACCGGCATTATCAAATCGCTTATAAGCCTATATTTATATATATATTTTATGCTGTTATAAATTATATATGGACCCTGTTACGCATTAGTGTGTCAAGCGCCAAAAAATTAAAAATTGAGACGGAATATTGTTTCAAATGCTATAATTAATATCGGTACCTGGCGCTTGACACACTAATGCGTAACAGGGTCCATATAATATATAATAATATTTATAAACTATTCCTTATTAAAAGATCAACGAAAATCAAACAAATACATGAGATTAAATATAGCTCTACCATCCTGCCATCTATTAGCAAATTTTCGTAATATTTGGGCTTTTCGGCTAAATCTTTAAGACCCCTAACGCCATCTTATCGGCAAAAACATGCAGACATCTTGCCTCCTGAAGAGCCTTAAGTGATGATTATTAAAAAACACCTTAATCTGCTTCACGTTCTTCTTCCCACTTTTCTCTCATTACAGATAAGTCTATATATTATTTCTAAAAAATTTTGTTTTTCTTTTAGACGGAGTTGGTCTAGAAATCGCACATCACGTAGTCGTTCTCGATCCCCACGTTATACTCACAGGGGCCGCTACAGGAATAGATCTCCACCTCAAAATCGCCCGGCTCAGGCACCAAATACAAATCGTACTGCCTCCAGAGTTCAAAGTAAGTACAAATATTAATCGGAATTAGGACATTAAACTTAGCCCATATACTCTGTTCGATACGTTAACTAAATTGTCTCACTGACTGACTGACTGTGGTTAGATTTGGCTGAATTTTTATACAAAATAGCTTTCATTGTGACCAGCTAGTAGCATTCATAACATAAATAGCTTAGATTGTGGCCTCATCAACAAGATGACTCGAAACATCTTAGAATTCATTTCAGCATCTAAAAGCTTTGTATATCCTGCACCCTTCCCATACATACATATATAATTTTTTTAAATATTTATAGATTGTAGATAGATGGATAGTTAAGGGTTAACGATTGCACCTCGACCTAGTGTTGTGCCCATCATCCCTGTTCCCTGTGCTCTTCAATAGATTATAATAAATAGAATAATAGCTGCTCAATCATCTACACTGTTTCCATTGGTAATTGGTATAGTACTGGCTTCTTTTGCTAGGGGTCAGGGGTTCGCTTTTTTTTCCATAGGGTAGCAGTACAGGCAACATTCCAGGACCCCCAACAACAACGAGCTTAATTTTCTGAGACCTCATTTCGAAAATTTAGCCTCACATTGTGTTATTATACCACCCAAGAAAATAAAGTTATGATGACATGA
The DNA here is from genome assembly GCA_023213315.1 of Euborellia annulipes. NCBI lineage: Eukaryota > Metazoa > Arthropoda > Insecta > Dermaptera > Anisolabididae > Euborellia > Euborellia annulipes. The sequence continues at coordinate 35,235 of JAKCPI010016335.1, read as the reverse complement.
ATTTTCTTTTTTTTTTGATATTTTTCAAAATTTTACAAAAAATATATAATTAGTTTGAACAATAATTCGGTAAGAATCCTGTATTAGGGCCCAGGTTCGAATCCATTTAATCTTTTTTTTAATTTAAAAAACTACTTAAAGAAATATTTTTTTAAGAATTATTTAAATTAAATTTCTAATTTTTTATATAAAATCAGAATATAGATGCATCATAGGCGGGCGCGAGCACATGCGCCAGCAGACGATGTACTAGCCATTGACTTTTAAACCCTGGAAAATTGGATCACGATTTTCTATATATACATAAGTACATGTCCGTCTGTCTGTCTGTCTCTTTGTCACCCTCTGTTTGAGTAACTTCCCGTTAAAATTTCGAACTGAAATTTTCCACACTTTAATGGATTGTCAATCAAGAAAAATTAGCCAGGCCACCAAATATTTATTTAATAAATAAGAAATTATATACCGTTCGGGGGCTGTGGAAAAAATTCATAAAATTTAATATTTATTAATTCAAATAGCCGACAAAAGATAGGGTGCCGGGAGTCGAACCACGGATCTATCGATTGAACTCATTATGTCCTACCACTCGACAACAGCACGGCACTCGATCATTTGAATTTACTCACATTGCTATTTTACTTATCTGGAGAAAAGGATCCAAATTCGTTGCCACATATTTCTCTGTCAACTATGCGCAATCTGGTCCGATAACCTAAATAAGACAAAATAAAAATAGCAATCTGAGTGAATTCAAAAAACCGAATGCCGTGCTGTGGTCCATTGATTGGACATTCGGTTATTTTAATTCACTCAAATTGCTATTTTTAATTGTCTTATTTTAGTTAGGGCTATAGATGATACACATATAAAGATTGGACAGATTATCTGTGTAAGTTTAACGCCATCTATAATCATTTGTAAAACTAAACAGTACGAGGGGAGAAAAAAAATTGAATCTCGAGGTTGTTTGAACTCGAGCATTTTGTTTCTTTCCTTTATATATGAATGTTAGTTTTCGTACACCTTTACCCTCTCGTACATTTTTGATGTTGACTTTAAGAATCTTTTTAAGCTACTTAATTTACATTTTACACAGTACAGCCATCTATGATCATTTGGACAACTAAAAATCAGTACATGAGAGCCATCTGAAGAAATATTGAGGCAAAACTTGCAAAATAATTCCCTATAGAACCCTCCCCCTCCCTGGTTATGGCATACTGAGTACAATTCGGTAAATCCGTGGTTCGATTTCGGGCGGCACCCTATCTTTTGTCGGCAATTTGAATTAATAAATATTAAATTGTATAAATATTTATTTGAGTATTCTGAAAAAATCTTTGAAAATTTTCCATTTAAAATCCATATAAGCTTTATCTATAAATATATTATCGCCGACGATTCCACTCAGAATTCGTCTTAAAATTACAATAAATTCTCTTATTTGTCCAAATTTTTAAAATAGGCTCTGGGACACCAACTCAAGACAGTAATCATGGAGATGTGGATATGAGGCTCAATACAACGTCCCAAAGTATTCACTCATTGGTCGGCAAGGAAACTGCCACTGCAACAACTTCTTCGGAAATTACTAGTAGCAGTACTTCAGGAAGTACTCTTACCTTTCCAAAGAGACGTTGCAATGACTTTGACGGTAATTTTTATTTTAACTTTTAATAAAATTTTATTACATTAATCAATTTACTAAAAGTTTGGACACTAAAAATTTTGTTTGCATTTCTTCTAAATACGCCACACTTGCATGTTTATCTTAGCTTTAAAGAATCTCTTTTTAAAGATAAGTTATGACTGTATATAAACAGAGAAAGGATATTCCAACCAAGAGAATTAAAACAGTTAAAATCTTTGGTCAAGTTACAAAATTATTCAAATTTACATATTTTAGTATTGAGAAAGAGTGAGATTTACTTTCGAAACGTTGACCTTAAGAATTTTATTTTCCTCCCGGCTTCACTATCCTTTCTTCCATTTCTCTCATTCTTAAATTTTGATTAATTAATTAATGAATAACAAATCAATAATTAAATTAATAACGATTGGGTCTAGTTAAAACATGATTTATTAGATAACAAATAAAACTAAAAATACAATATGATATGTTTCAATATATTATTTATTGGCAAAAACACTTGATATTTATTTCTACACTTGGTGTGTCATCTAATACTAGTATTTCTGAAGATGATACACCAAGTGTTTATACCAATAATAATATATTGAAACACCTCGTGTTATTAGTTTTACTTTCTTTTACCTACATATATATATATATATATATATATATATATAGTATAGAGAGTAAGTATTGCATTCATGTCAAAAATTCGATGTCGAGATTTTGATTGATATACACGTTTTGAGGTCCCCTGGGTCCGAAAAAGTGGTTTTCGCAACATGGTCTGTCTGTCTGAGTGTGTGTGTCTGTATGTATGTATGTGTTCAATTTTAAGCATGAAGGTTGAAATTTTATATATAAGTAAACACACACCCCTGGAGAGTGAAAATAAGCTTTTAATCAAAATCGGCTAAAGCAGGAGTTCCCAAACTTTTTCAGTTTCCATCGCCCTTAATATATCAGAATTTTTCTGCTCCGCCCCATGTCAAATCTCAGGGCAAACCTTATGTTACTATTTGTTTTTTTTTCATTTCTAATTCAGATACGTATTAATATAGCTATATCTCTTATGTTTGCATTTTTATTTAATAAATAATTATAATTACTCCTGACTTAAATTTTTCGACTAATAGCGAAAAATTAAAGGAGAATTCTATTTTTTTGCAACATTCGAAAAATCTTCACGGCGCCCTGGGAACCCCTGGGCTAAAGAGAACTATTACTTTACTGATGTACTTGTTCAGTTTTTTTTTCCGGTTTTCCCAAATTTCACTCTAACGATTTTGATTAAAATTCACATTTTTTAGATGCTCTTTCAATTAGGAAAGATAGGAGAAATGGTTGCCATGGTAACAAAATATAAATCTTTTTCTATGTTTATAAATTTTACATCTTAAATTCTAATATATCGGCGGAAGCTAAACTTATCTCGACACAGTTGTCGTGCTGTGCTACTATTACACCAGATTTTTAATTTACATAATCAAATCAATTAGTAATTATGATTTCCTTTCTTAAAAATGTATTCCCATTTTTGGCAAAAATATTTATAATTGCGTCTCAATTACTAAAATTTTTAACTATTCCTTGATTAGAAGTTTCTCGCCGCCTCTCTTGATAAATATTATCTATTTCTCCTCACTTACCCTTCATTTCAATCTTTTGAATATCGCGATTCCTTTTTCTACCTGGAATAATCTCCCCCCCCCCCCCACCACACACACTCTTACGAAACAATCAAAACTTTAAAACAAGCACATACTATTGTATTAGTCATTAAATTTTTACCTTAAAAATAATTTTAATGCAATTCTTTATGTTGATTAAAAAATGTAGAAAATTAATTTTCTTTTTCATTTATTCGGTGCCACTCTTGCAGAGTTTCCAAGCCCCTCTCCCCCATGGTTCAATTTGAGAACCGCTGCTCAATATATACATTTCATGCAAAATGGACACCATTTGACCAAAACTCTCTCCTTCAGCTTTGGTACCCAAAGGCTATCTATCATCTTTCATTGCTGCAATCTGTTTGTTTTTTTTTTTACCTATTTCACACCTTAACACTAACTTCTTTCCGAACAAAATAGACAATATTTTTCTTCAACATTCTTGATTATTGTAAGAAAATAAAGTAACAACTTCATTAATATGCAAAAGAATATTCAATCTTTAATATATTTTTTAAATTTTTATGTCGATAGCAGCGACGCTTTTATACCTAATGTTTGACTTTTAAGTTTTGATATATAAATATAAATTGTGCATGATCAAAATAGTGTACATCTTCAAAAATATAAGGGTTCGGTTACAGAAAAAGGCTACTGCATGCGAGGTGATCTCTGCCCATATGACCACGGGAACGATCCAGTTGTTCTTGAAGATATTGCTCTTTCTCGAGTGCTAACTTTTGGGCCTGGAGCTGCTGGGCCTGCCGCAGCAGCTGTAGGAGTTACACCCGGAAATACCTCTACAACTACCACCATAGCTGGAGGATCGGCTACTACTTCATCTGGAACAGCAACTGGAACCGTAGTTTCCCCCAGAGTTCCACCTCAAACTACAACAACACCTTCATTAGTCAGTCTTGAAAGCAGTGTTCAAGCACCACCACCTGGATCTTCACTCCATCATATACAGGGATCAACTCACACAGCTCAACCAGCCATCAATATGCGACCTATACTTGCTGCAATGGGTTCGTTAAATCAAAATATTAATACACTTTTTACTAATCAATATCTTTTACTTTCTAAATAGAAGAATTTCGATGGCTGAGTGGCAATTATTAGGATCAGGAAGATGTATGGCAGCCAGCAAGTGATAAAAAAACTATTTGATTATCGTTGACGTTTCGGGATCACGTCGATCCCATCTTCAGGACAATAAACTGTTATTGTTGCTTAGATAGATGCAATTTTGGTTCATACAAATATAAATACTTATATTTGCATATACCATCTATCTAAGCAACAATAACAGTTTATCGTCCTGAAGATGGTTTCTTTATCACTTGCTGGCTGCCATACATCTTCCTGATCCTAATAATCTTTTACTTTCTCTTACCTATATATGTATTACAGTATATAGAGAGAAGGCCCCCCCCCCCCCACCAGCTCTAGAGAATTCTCTTTCTCTATCTCTTTCTATATTATTTAAAAAAGAAAAGAATTATTTGTTTCAAAAATAAATAATTCTAATAATAATTCGGAGTTGAAAAAAAGGCGTGAGGAATTTCGTTCCTGGCGGGGGTCTTACGACCCCACACGTTTGCTTTTTTTTTCATGATATGGTTAAATTTAAAAATATAAATTTTTTCTAGAGATTACAGATAATCGTATAAAAATGTATAGATTTTAATCATCTGTACCAAAATGTTTTAGTGGAGGGGGGTGAACCCGAAAAAAATTGAATCAAAAAATTTTAATAACAATAATTGTTTATATCATATTAAGTTATGAAAATATTTAATTAAATTTTAAATGAATGATTATATCGATTTGTGAAAAAAGACATTTGGCATTTTTTCCTAAGAAATTGAAAAGAAGCTCATTCATTCTACATTACACATTTAAAAAATTTTTTTCCAATTCCTCTGAAATTTTTGTTTTATTTAGGATTCTCTATTGTGTATAAAATATCCAAATAATAGATTAAAATTTTGAAAAATAACTATAGTTTATTTCAAGCAGTCAACTTTCAAAACGCAATTTTGGAACTAAGGTGCTATGGGATATATATCTCGACACAAAAAATCTGGTGTGACAAGCTCAGTACACAACTTAAGATTACCGAAGGTAATGAGAAAGTTGTTTGCTGTGCGACCAGTCTACCATATTTTTTTTGCAAATATACTTTAGTTAGATTCTTTTAATTTTTTTATATAGTTTATATTGATCTTTTTTACCATATCTGTTTTCTTTGCTTTTTTTTTTTGTTATATGTTCGATTTCACCTTTGTTTTTAATAATAATTATTAATATATATACATTAGTTTCTCTTTCTTTTTACTTAGAATATAATCCGGACGAGCCAAGCATTGCTCCAAGAATGGCATGGTCAAGAAATTCATATAGAACAACGATGACTTCAGGTAAATTTTCATTTTTATATTTGTAATTCCTTTTAATATGATTTAGAAAAGTAATTAAAACAAAATTTGTAAATGTATTTGGGTAACTTAACTAACTTAACTGCTTTAATAATTAAACAGCTCAACTTTGATTACAAAATTTTTACTTTCTCTTATATAGTGAAAGATTAGTATCATTAATAAGAAAAATTGTTTTTATTTCGAAAAACATCGGGTCACTTGTGCCTCCAGAAAATCATTCATAAAACATTTGTTTAGAGTTTGTCGTTATTTCTTATTTTAAAAGTAAATTCATTATAATTCATCTCTGTTGCAGGTAATAATAACGGAATCCCGACATACACTCCGCAAAGAGAACTTATTAATGTACCTATGACCATGGATCACAATTATTCTCATAGTCCTCCATTCAAAAGACGTCGTCCAGACGAGGTAATGAAATATTACATAAAAATAAAATATTCACTTATTAAAATATAGAAAGTTTTTCAATATTTATTACATAAACTAATAATCGGATCTAATATTCACTTTTTGAGGTTGTGGCTGGTGATGTGATAATAATCGAGGAATAGAGATATCAGCCAAATTGGAATGATCCAAGTTCAATAAAACTCCCAGAATAAGACGTTTCGGCCTGAATTTATTTGGCCATCTTCAGTTATTGGTAATTATACACATAGTGCAAGTGCACATGTGATCAAACCGGGATTTGTCAATGATAAAATTTTTTCGCTTCATACAAAATTATATGGCTTCTGTGCCCCTTCAAATCCCGGTTTGATCACATGTGCACTTGCACTATGTGTATAATTCCCAATAGCTGAAGATGGCCAAATAAATTCAGGCCGAAACGTCTTATTCTGGGAGTTTTATTGAACCTGGATCATTCCAATTTGGCTGATATCTCCATTCCTCCATTATTATTCTAATATTCACTGCTGTAATAATTAATAAACAAATTTTTTGTTTATTTCTGATTTATTTGAATAAAGTACAACATTCATTCTGAAGACTTAGGTATTGTTAAGATGTGAGATACTAACTTAAAAAGGCACATAGAACGATATTAGTTTAATATTAATAAAAGAATTTGATTTTCGGTTTAACTGTGGTTTATTTGTAAAAATTCCATCGTTTCGGCCACTCATTCTGTGGCCTTCTTCTTGTAGAATTCAGTTAAGATTACAAAGGTTGTTACATCTGTGACAATCCCATTTGAATTAGTTGAGACAACGAAATGGCTTCCACATCTCGACATGCACGTCATCCGCATTCGTTGAGCAATCGCATCGCCTCTACGTACAATCTGACACGAAATACAAATATTGTATTTTTTAAAATAGTAGTATACACTTCATTGAAAACTCGAAGAGCCACAGTGGCACCGTCACTACTGAAGTTCGGTAGGTGTTATTGATTGTATATCAAAACTGTACTTTGCAAAGCAGTCAGCCTCAACTATTAATAAAAAATTAAATAAAATTTAAAAAATTTTATTTCAATAACACCTACCGAACATCAATAGTGACGGTACCGCTGCGGCTTTTCGAGTTTTTAATTAAGGAAAACCTCCGTCCCAGAATCTTCTAAAATGTACGTAGTATACACTCTCCAAATTTTACAAATTATTATTAACCAATTGGTTAATAATAATTTGTTTAGTTGAGACAGACAGTCATCTTGTTTTCTCAGCTAATTAAAATAGGATTGTCACAGATGTAACAACCTTTGTAATCTTAACTGAATTCTACAAGAAGAAGGCCACAGAATGAGTGGCCGAAACATTGTAATTGTTACAAATAAACCACAGTTGAACCGAATATCAAATTCTTTTATTAACGATAACAATTGTGAAAGCCTTAACTCCAAAATTAGATAAATATTCATTAATTATATAAAATACACTGAGCAAAAATATATATCAAGCGCATAATATATTGAGAGAAATCAACAAGACATTATTTACTTATTCAAATACGGTAGATGTATATAAAACTATAGCTAACTATAAGGTAACATTCTTTTCTAAAATATATATATGATTAGTAATTTTGATTTTTTCTTATTTTAGGGATTGACCGACATTGCTGCTAAAAAAAAGGCTCCATTCGATTTCACTAGACTTGGACCTCGTTCTAAAAACTCCCATAATTCCTCTTTGGAATTGAAAAAAATTCCGAGAGGATTAAATTCAATCGAACATTTAAATAATCATTTTTCTAAATTTGGAAAAATTGTTAATATCCAGGTCAGTATATTTTTAATTAAAAAAAAAAAAATAAATAATTTTTAAATTTTGATAAAATTTTAGTATTGTAAAATAAATAGAAATACTCTAACAAATAACAGTAATTTCTCTAAAATATATTAGTTTTCTTTTTTTCTTATTTGATCGAAAACTAAAAGGTTTATATATTTAGGTCTCATACGAAGGTGATCCAGAAGCTGCAATTATAACGTTTTCTTCACATGCTGAGGCAAATGCTGCTTATAGATCAACTGAAGCTGTTTTAAATAACAGATTTATTAAAGTATTTTGGCATAATTCTGGAGAGGTATTAAATATTTTGATAAAATCAACTCTCGATTATATTTTTACGATAAAATAAAACTAATTTTTTTTCTACAAATTAGAAAATATATATTAGGCTCTGTTAAGTTACTGGTATTTTAGATTTTTCATCGATTACACTGATAAACAAAAAAAAACTTTCGGCGGATATCTTGGTATCCAACACTGGTTTTACGACCTTTGAGGCATGCTGATTACAAATATGCAAACCGTTTGTCTCTATCACATACCGTTTTTGAGATATCTGACATTAACCATTTATATAATTATATGAGACATTCATCCCATGTCAAATCGATACTGGTACACTTTTTAACCTCACCATTTCAGATTTCTATGAAATTTGGGTCATAGGTAGATTCAATAGAGACTAAGAAAAAGCCCCAATTTCAACTTTATATCTCAACTCGTTTAAGAAATATGGCGTGTTAAAGTTGTCAAAAATGGCAAACCTAACCACATCTATTTAAATTGCTATAAAATCACTTAGAGATGAGATAGAGAGATGAATGAGGTGTAATTTTACAGGTTTTTAGATGCCCTTTCCAATGATATACAATACAACTGGGGTGGTAATAAAAAAAAAAATAATAATTTCAAAATCAACCCCGGCAGGATTAAAAAATATGTTTTTGTGTATATCTTGAAAACCTGACGTGATAGAGAAAAATGGTTTTCAGATTTGTAATCAGCATGAAAAAAGGCATTAGAAAATGTAAACATCATGTCAGATGTCTGTGGCTTGTTTTTCAGTGTTATAATACTTTGCCTTACATTACTAGCGGGAAAGGAAGTGCTCAAAAATTTATCGTTTTTCAACGATCCCCTTGACATTCATTTATGACTAATGGTGCTGATTTTAGAATATGGTATGGTATAATATTTTAATAATTTTACAAAAAGAAAATATAAATATTTTGAAAATTAAGCATCAGATAATTGAGAGTTGATAATAATTTTTTAGTCATTTTTTATTAACTAATTTTAATTTTTCTTTAAATTACAGCAAAAGGATAATCACTCATCTAATAATTTACCACCTCCATTATCAACATCTGTAACATCAGTATCTACTACTACAACAATAACTACACAATCACCAATTCGTCTTTCAGTTAAAGAAAGGCTAGGTTTCCCAAATAAAAACACTCTTTCTAATCCTCATAAATTAATAAATATCCCTCAAAATTCTGAAGATAAGGTAAATATATTTTTGTAAAAAAATATTTTAATTTCTATTGAATATTTATTAAAACCTTCAAAAATTTCAGATATCATCGTCACATTTAAGTAAAACTGTATACATACCAACGGCTATGCGAAAACCCGAAGCAGCATCTACCCCTACATCGCCAGTTGCTGTACAGGCTCATACTCCTGAATCTATTCAGCAGCAGCCTGCAGCTCCACCACCTGAGGTTGTCTTAACAGTAATTTATATCTTGAATAATAAAAATCTGAAAAATCTATAACCCTACTCTTAATTTTAATAGCCTTCTTACAAATATTTTAAAACTTAATTATTTTTTTTTTATTTTTAGAATGATCTCACGAAAAAAACATCAGAGCTGTATGCCGCTAAAAAATTACTTAAGATAAAACACGAAGAAAAGCGTCAGGTATATACTTATTTATTATTTAGTGAAATTATTTATCATATATAAAAAGGTACATGGGATATGGGGTCGCCCAGATCAAATGATCTTATTCAGGGACGTTCCTGGCTTTGTTGTCGCCTCCGTGCTATGAATTTTTTGCAAACTAGGTACACGGTAGCATAAATTGCATTCTGTTCGTTTCACACTTGTGCCGGGTCAGAATATGTAGAATTTGCTGCATAATTTGACCCAATCGAATAGGTGGTGTGAATTGTGCAGGGCGATCTCAGCGCCATAGCTTTAGTAGATGACCACCATCATTTTCTCTCAATCCATTTCGATTAAAATAATATCGGCAATGATCGCAATAAGGAAATTTTAGGCTTTATTTTCATTTTTTTTTAAATTTTCTTTATTAATATTATTATTTATTTAAGGATCAACTTTATAAAAATATTCGAAACTATCCAAGACAAAAAATGACAACTGAAGGTTATGCTAGTGGAAACGAACAAACTCTATATATCATGGCATAATTTATTAATTTCTTCTATAACAAATAAATAAATTATTTTAAAAATATAAATAATTTTTGTTCACAAGTGCACTGAGTGCACGGCCCTTGATTATATAAAATGATAAAATTAATTGTTTGTAATTTAAGGAGTATCAATACATTAAGGTAATTTGTGAAAAATATTACATTTTTTATAGGAGGCCCTAAAATTAACAGCTAATTTACGAAAACGAAAACAAGACTTATTAGATAAACAATTGCAACAACAACGCGAATTGTTGAGTCGTTTGGAAAAAGTTTCAACTCCAGAGCAAAGAGAAGACATTCTTGGGACATTAAAGACTTTACAGGTACATATTGAAAATAAATAAATAATAGAATTGAATATTTTAATGAAAATTATTTTTCTAGGAACATATCCAAATAATAAAAAAAGATTTGACTGATGTCGTGAATACCATGTCCACCGCAATGAAACAAAATAAAACAAATAATTCAATTAAACGTTCTCGAGAAGAGGTAATTATAAATAAAATTTTGGTTAGTAATGACGAAGATTTGTTAACTTTATTATTATTTTAGCAATAACAAATATTTCTTGAAAATTAGTCCATTCATTTAATGTTAGCGAGGTGAACAGCTGAATCAATATGTAGTAGGATAAATAAAAGCCAAGCAGCTATGTTTCTTTCTTTATTATAGAATCCACAGCGACGTTTCGACCATCTTCATGGCTAGGGTTCATTCAACAGAAAAACCCAAACCCTCTTATGCTCTTTGATAGATATTTCATAAAATTCATTATGACCTATCATCATCATACATTTATCGTCAAATTCAATCTAATATAATCATATATTGACTTTGAAGCTAAATGAATATAAATATGAGCAGGACGGCAGTTAGGAATGAAATCAGACAAAAATTTAAATCAATCTTTATCCAATTTTTTATTTCAATTGCCGTCGTTTCGGACGCAAGTCGCGTCCTTCTTAAGTACAAATGGTAGTCAGTATAATACAGATGGATGTATTTTTTCAGTAAATGTGTTACAGCTGGAAATCGTAGATTAGGACGATAAGGAGAAAAAAACAGCTTCCTTTTTCTCTCTCACCAGTTCAATTTATTTGCAAATATTTCGGCTCCTATACAGGGGTCATCTTCAGTGCATATATGAATTTTTTGAGAGAGATTGTCAAAATTATAAAATAATTGAGAAAAATTGAGCGCATGAGCTTGAGCATGAGAAAATCCAGACACGAAGCCCATGGGCTCAATTTTTCTCAATTATTTTATAATTTTGACAATCTCTCTCAAAAAATTCTTATATGCATTGAAGATGGCCCTGTATAGGAGCCGAAATATTTGCAAAAGGGTGTATTTTTTTAACAATATAAAATTACACTTCATTGCTGTATAATCCATTATTTTAGACTATATATATATTAATATAAATAGATCTGCTTTGGATCTGTTTAATTTCGACTGGTGACTGTCGACCTTGCCCGGAGCATGGCTTATTGCTGTTGTCGTTTGCTATAATGAATTAAGATGCGAGATTTGTCAAATGTAACAATAATGTAAAACAATAATCTTAAACTATAATGTATAACAACTATGTAAAAATATTAATAGGGCTAATGGAGCTCATAAGCTCTTGCCCGTTGTCAATAAATCTAATATCTATCTATCTATATTTGATGGCTATCGACGCCTCTCGCATTAAATGTTGTATTATTAAAATACATTTAATGCGAGAGGCGTCGATAGCCATCAAATATATACAGTCTAAAATAATGGATTACACCCATGAAGTAATTTTATATTGTTAAAAAAAATACACCCATCTGCATTACACTGACTACCAATTGTCCTGAGGAAGGACGTGACTTGCCTCCGTAAAGTCGTCAATTAAAATAAAAAATTGGATAAAGATTGATTTAAATTTTTGTCTGATTTCATTCCTGGCTGCCATCCTGCTCATATTTATCAATTATACAGCCATCACCTCACTATTTTTATAAATGTATTATATCTGATAAATCGTAATGAATTTTATGAAATGTCTATCAAAGAACGTAAGAGATTTTTCTGTTGACTGTACTCTAGCCTTGAAGATGGTCGCATAGTCGACCGAAACGACGCTGTGGGTTCTATAATAAAGAAAGAAACATAGCTGCTTCGCCTTTTATTTATCCTACTACATTTGTTTTGATTATCTTGAGTTTTTCAATTCTTTAATCGTAATTACCAGCGATATCAAACAAATAATAACCAGGACGCTGTTGTGACAAAATTTTTTTCTTCGCAACATAAATTGTGATTTAATTTTCTGCCCGAAATTTCCTTTCTTTCTATCTAAATCGATTAGATAAAATAACAAATTTTATTTTCTTAAATAACGAGATAAAAATCCAATAAAAAAAAAAAATAAATAAATAATTTCATTATTTGATTTAGGCTCAAAAGGAATTATTAGATGCTGAACTTGACTTAATGAGCAAACAGCAGGAGGGTGAAGATACAACTGAACTCCAGCGCAGAATCGTCCAATTGAAAGCTGAAACCCGTGGCGTTACCAATACAAACAGTGGTCCACCTAAATCTATTAATACATATAGATATCCACCTGGACATGCACGTCATGGCAGTATTAGGACCCTGATGCGTACAACATCCAACCCAGGACATGGTTCAACATCTCTTTACAGAACCAAGTGACTATAAATTTTTTTTTTTTTTTTTCATTAAATATAAGTTAGAAAGGATCGCAAGATGAAAAATAATTAGGGAATTTTTATATATATTAATCATAAATAATTTATTATAATTTTTTGAAGAAAAATTTGTTTTTCTTTATTTTTTTTAAACAACGATTAAAAAAAAAATATAAATATATATTTTAGGGTGATGCTTTATTTATATAGAGAAAAAATATTTTATTATTTCAAAATAATTACTCATTAATTTTGTTACATTAAAGAAAGCCACCAAATTTTAAGTCAATCGGATCATATTAAGTGAACGCGCATTGAGGAAAGTTTTTTTAACCCTTTTTTTTGCCTATTTATTATTTATATATTTCTGGTTATTAGCCCACCATCAGGAGCTACAGACAACTATTTAATAAGTTAAAGTTTTTTTACTTTACTTTTTAGAAAAGTTGAATTTTTCCCAGAAACAATCCCCCCCCCCCCCCAAGGGCTCTTGATCTTTTTTAAATTTTATATTCTAAATAAAATATTTCAATATATATCTATGATTATATAAACTGTAAAAAGTTAGTTAAATTAAATATCTTTTGGCCAAATTTGAGATACCTATTTGTAAGTAAATTTTAAGAAAAAAAATTTGCTCCCCTCTCCCAAGAAAAATGTGAAATGACGCTACTGTTTAGAACCAAGCACTACCTACAGAATGTCTAAACCAGGGGTGACCAACCCGCGGCCCAACTTGAACATTTTTAGGGCCGACGAAATTCATTACACTTTTACAAAATATATTTATTTTAATAGAGAGGGTAATTTATTTTATTTCTTTTCACCCCAAAAATGTCTTTAGTAGGTCTAAATCTAATATGGTAATATATAATTTTATATGCGGCCCGCGGAATTATGATACATTTCCAAAGTGACCCGCAAGATCATTTGCGTTGACCACCCGTGTTCTAAACCTTATTTGAGTTTCGTGAAAAGGCGTCAAACCCCACTTGCATTATTTGGGAAGAATTTTCTTTGAATATACAAATATTAATTAATTATATTGATAGCAACATAATAATTAATTTAAAAAATACACTACATCTGATAAAGAGAAATTCTGCATACCGTTTGACGTGAAATTTGAAAACTATCTTTCGTGTGTCTAACAAATATAGAGTATCATTTTGAAAAATAAAAATTAAAAAATAAAGACCAACCTAATATATATACATTTATATATATTTAAATAAATAATTATATATATATAAAGCTAGAATTTCTCTGGTTAAGTCAAGAAATTTTATCTTTACATACAACCATCGCGAGGAAACTTCCAGAACATACTGGGTATATATATATATATATATGTATTAAGTACATATATATATATTTTTAAATTATTTATCGACAACATTTTTTAAATTGTTTTAATAAGCGTTGAACTTTGTATAAATAATATATATGGAAAATGATATTTGTATATTACATAAAATATTTTCTTTAATTTTAGAATTTGTCATATTTAACAATACATATATAATATATACCAGTATATGCATAACGCATATATTTGCATATATTATATATATATATATATATAAGTGCTAATATCAATAATTTAATAATAAACATGATGCTATTAAAATTAATAAAAAAACCTAGTTTTAAAACGTATTTTATTAGCAAAATGTATCCTTTTTTTAATTTTATTTTCACTTTATTTCCAATTTTCTAAATTTTGCTTGATTTAGTACAATTATTTAGTCCGACCATCATTTATTTAGATCATTTCTCAAATTTTATTTTCATAATATAAATATTTTTTTTTTTAATGGAATTGTCCAATTTCTAAAATTTTTATTACATATATATATATTTATATAAAATATAAAAAAAAACGATGAAATTTAATAATTAATGATTATATATATATATATGATTATATTCAATAAAATGGACGTTTAGATATTTTCTTTTATTCTTAGAGAGACTGATTATAAGTTTTTAGAAATAGGCCTAATTAATATTTAAATTTTTTAATTATATACAGTATATATACATTAGGGTGTTTCATTTGAAACGAACATTTTTTTTATTTTCTCGGGCACACTGAAATATTGTTCCAAACATCGATCAGCCCTTAATTTTAATTTTAAGTATTTCTTCTCGATCGTTGAATTTTTTTCATTTAAATAACATGTAAATCATTGTTTTTTTTTTAATCGTTATAGTTCGATTTTATGATATTTCATTGTGATTAGTCGCAATCTGTAGTGTATTAGACACTTTTTAAAATGTCCAGTGTTGTTTTATTGTTACTTAAACCGCTTCGTCGGCCTCAAAAGTCATGTTTCCATGAAATTGTCATATTTTCTTTGTTATTAACAAAACGGCTAAAGATACAATAAAAAACTTGGAGTAAATTAAATTTTCTACAAAAAATGTCCTATGAAATATTTAGCTCAAGTGCGTTATTAACAAGATATTTTCATTTTAACATACTGAGAATTGAAAACCACAAACATTCATTAAATTTCAACTTATATTGTATTATTTCTTAAATACATTCTACTGAATATATCTTGTGAATAACGCTCTTGAACTAAATATTTCATTGGACATTTTTTGTAGAAATTTCATTTCCTGCAAGTTTTTCTTTACGTTTTTTATTGTATCTTGACCGGTTTTGTTAATAACAAAGAAAATATGACAATTTCATGGAAATAGGACTTGCGAGACCGACTCCGACGAAACTCAGTCTAATACACTTGCGACTAATCGCAATGAAAAATCATAAAACCGAACTGAGCTATAACACTTGAAAAAAAAATTCAATGATTTACATGTTATTTCAATGGAAAAATTTCAACAATCAAGAGGAAGAACTTAAAATGAAAATTAAAGGTTGAAACTTCGAGGGAATTTTTTTTTCGATGTTTGGGACAATATTTCAGTGTGTCCGCGAAAATAAAAAAATGTTCGTTTCAAATGAAATACCCCTAATATATATATGCACGTGCGTCTGTTCGTTAACTTCACTTTGTGTTTACTTTTTAAAATGGGAAAACTCTATAGCCGGTATTTGAGACAGATTGTGGAATTTTAAATATAAGCTTCCTCCAAGGTCTGACTTTCACTAAGGATGGATGCTACCGCTTCCAGTATGATGCGGATCTAAAGACAAGTTTTTTTAAATAGTAAACAAGTTATAATGTTGGAGCAAATTACTTCTTAGTTGGCTGCATGTTGGAAACCTAGGGATTATGTCGGATTCAGAAAGTGAATCAATAAAATACAATATGACTTGATCACTAGGTTTCCACATTGAAGCTCATTAAGAAAGAAATTACTCAGCATAGCTTAGACAGGAGTTTTTTTTGAAAGCCTTTAAAAAAACGGCCAGATATAAAACACTCATGTCTCACTATAGCTATTTTACCAATAACTAAAAACAATAATATAAAAAAAAGTTTAATTATTTTATTTAAAATTTATTTTGTTTTAGAAAATTCACAATAGAGTAAAGGAAAACTTTTACTTTTTCACTCGTCCTTATTGAATATTAAATATTTTCTCAATTATTTATATAGGCCTATATAGCCAAGCATTTATTTATAAATAAAACTCAAGAAGTCTGAGGAATTTTCTATATGTGCATAAAATTTGTATATAAAATTCATTAATTTGTCCATTAAATAACGATATATATTACTTATCTTAAATAATTTCTATATATTCAAATTATATTAAATTACAAGAGTTTTGATATATTATTTTTTTTTATCACGTATAGATAAAAATGAATTCATTATCCTACTAGAAGTTTTAAAAATAGACAAATAGATTGATAACAGTTATATATTTGTTGTTATTTCATGGACAAATCCATTTTCAAATTAAACACTAATGGGGAATTAGTCATCTTCTCATCAACGTTTTGGATATGATACTCTTCATTGGTTAATTTTAATTTGCCCTTCAGTAGTTAATGTTAATTTTTCAAATTATTTATTTTGTATTCTGGGATCGAATTTTTAACTGACTCTATAACAGAAACCACACTAATAAGTCTTCTCTTGTTTAAATACAGTACATGTAGCCTATATAACTTCAAGAGAGTTAAGATTACCAGCTACAGTATAAAAGACGTGAAGCTAACAGAAATCTTATTTATTTTTTTCAAAACTGTCCTACAGTTTCTTGAATCTTGAATAAAAGACTTAGAGGAGAAAAGAAAAATAAACTTCTTCTACTGATCTCTTCTCTTTGTGTTTATTTTGGGATTTTACTGGAGTGGATTCCTCTTAATAATATTAGTAATCTGTCTTTAACGATGACGATGAGAAAAGTGGCTGTCAAACTATTAGATCAATAAAAGGAGAGAAAGTCAGCCAGACAGGATAGCCTATATTATATAAAACATTTCGACTTCAATTATAAAAATCTGGTGTGACTGTTCGCACAGCACACAAATTTCTTACCTTCGGTAATTGAAAGTTGTATTCTGTGCTTTTCACACCAGATTTTTAGTTTCCCATAACACTTTAGTTCCAAACTTGACCACTTTCACTTGAGTTTTAGATTTTGACTGCATGAAATAAACTATGGTTATTTTTCAAAATTTTAATGTCATATTTGGATATTTTATACACAATAGAGAATCCTAAATAAATTCAAAATTTCATAAGAAATGGAAAAATTTTTTTTAAATCTGTAAAAAGTTCCAAAGGGGGACCCCCTTTTGAATCGAAATTCAATCCCCATAAGGATTTAACATTGGCTCTATGAAAGGAAGAGCCGGAAAATAAATGAAATACTACATCAGTGAAGTGTATGTACTTCAAACAATTTTCACGAAAAATTTTACTGATATACAAAAGTTTTTTAAAGAGCATCTAAAAAATAGTTGATTTATGAATTTTAACAAACAGACCAATTTACGGGATCCATTTTTTGGACTCAGGGAACCTTAAAACATGTACCGGTATATCCATCAAAATCTCGCCATAGAATTTTTACATGATCGCAATACTTTCTATATTTATATAATATCAAACTCGATCTGCATTGAGATGTAATTCATTGCATTCATAATGCAATTCATTGAGAATGCATAAAACTTAAATTTTTCTATTATTGGGATTTTCATTCGATATAGACTCTCCTTTTTAGCTGACTTCCTCTCTTTTTATTGATTTAATCTGTCTTTATTCTGATATGATAAATTCTGCAATCGTTGATTTTATGAATTCTCTTTAATCACTTCATTTAATCTATCATTCATTCTCAGATGTAACTAGACATTCTTACACTTCTTTTTTTACTATTATTTAATCCTTGGTAGTTAGTATATACTTCTTATTTATATTTACTATCCGTATCGAAATAGATTGGTTCACTCTTGGATTGAGTGGAAAATGTACCTGGTTTGTTTTGATATGTATAGTTATATAATTATATATTCATATATATACTTTATGAATTTTTATTTATAACACTTCGGTTATCACTTGAGAAACTAAAAAAAAATCATATGATCCTTTTTACAGTTTAACTGTTACATGGATCAGATTACGATTTTGTGGTTTTATGTAAATAAATAAGAATTGTATACTTGTATATATCTTCAATGTATATAGATGTATACTTTTTGTTTTCAGTATAAGCTACAGTTTAGCACCTCATCACTCTACTCATTATTCAATTCTTATTCTTCCACGATAAACATCTCCTTTCTTTTTCAAAAAATAACTTTTACTTAAGAATTAGCTCTGTTTATTATTACTAGTAATAATAAATAAAGCTTGCATTCAAATCATTCTTTTATTTATTAACAAAACAGCCATTAAGTTTATTTTGTTTTTGTTTTGTTTTTTTTTTATATGAAAATCCATTGATTTTTTGAGTTTTATTTTTAAATAAATATTTAAATAATATGTAGATTCACACTCAAACACCTCAAAGTTTTTAATTAGCTCTTTAACTTGGCATCATTCATTAACTACTTATTTTTTGCTACCTTGCAGTAGAAAATAAGTTGGATGTGTGCCATGTTTCAGCTCAGTAAAAGCATAGAAGAGGAAATTATTTTTTATATTACAATATAAATATATATATACAAACATTTATTATCTTTTAACCAAATATTTTGCATTTTTGCCTATTATATATAAATATACATATATTATTTATTTTTAATTTAAAATTTGAAAAAATTCACAAAATGCAAAATATTTTTTTAATGTTGATCCTAAACTAATAATCATAATTAAAATTAATTAATGAGTATTTGGAGGAATTATCGTATAAATGAATGGGAAAATAAAATAAAAAAAGATCAATTTAAAAATATTCTCTGTCTCTACATCTTTTTAATGATATCTGGCAAATGCAAAAAATAATTTATATAAATTCTTTTGTTTATATTTTAATGAAACGATTCTGATATTACTTAGAATATTTTTAATTTACAAACAGGTCTATCTCTAAAAACAGACGTTAAAATTTAACATTATAAATTGAGTGTTAAAAAGTCAATTAATAACATCAGCGTTAAAAAATGCTATATCTATCTGTTTTAACAGTCACGTTAACATTTTACTTCTTAGCACCATGTGTTAACGATTCATTTGAAGATAGTTGTTTTCTGCTTGTTCGTGTTTTTACACAACTTGATTTGTTATTCTCAATTTAGTAGGCCTATCTGACACGCCAGGGTTAAAAAATGCTCTTGTCTAAACAGAGTTTTACAACGACGTTAACATGTTAGTTTATCACAAAACTGCTAAAATCATAACCTTACTTTTTGGTTAAAGACGCCATTTTGATGTATTAATTATGGCGTTAAAATATTAAAGGCAGCCCCTAGACATGACTTAAACTTTTAACACTATTGACTAAATGTTAACGCTTTGGAGTTAAAGTTTTTGCTTACAGAATAGCAATTTGAGGCAAGAAGGCGTTAAAATGAATTAACGCTGATTTCAGATGTTAAAAGTTAACGTTTTTGTTTTTTAAAGAATAGACCTGAAAATATTTCAACTAGAGCATCTAGTGGAAATTTCAAATTTTTTTATAATATTTTTAACTTAAAAAATTGTTTTTGTCTTTAATTCATCTATCCATTTAGTAATATCTCATATCTTCTAAAATATTTCATTTTTTTATTGGAAATTATATATATATATATATATATATATATATATCGCCTTTTGAAAAAATTATATAATTAATATTTATTAAATCAAACAGCCGAAAAAGATAGATAGAAGTTGAACCACGGATCTTGGTACAGTGATGGACAATATTAAGTCCCACCCATGCGTTTTCTACTTGTGATTATTTCATTGTTTTTAAAAAAATAATTATATATTTTTTAATGGAAACTTTCATGGTTCAAACTTAGAAAATTTCCAATAAAGATTTTCATTTTCTTTTATAAAAACAATGAAATAATCACACGTAGAATCGCATGGGTGGGACTTGATATTGACCCTCACTGTACAGTGAGCGCCACAATTAAATCCCCACCTGTTAGCTAGAGCCAGCCATAAGTATATGGTGTAGGCCTATAGTGAAATTATTTTAATGACCGAAAAGGTAAAACGCAAAATTTGGTATAGATGATTTTATTTTGCCTTTTCAAATTTAAAATTATTTCACCATATACCATATATTTATGGCTCTAGCTATCAAGTGGGGAATTAATTGTGGCGCTCACTGTACTAGGCTTCACTTATATCTGGACCACAGCACACCACTCAAGTTTTTGAATTTAATAGATCACTAATTGAACCATAGGCGAATTTCTCAATTTGTTTATCTAAATTGCGCCTGGTTAAAGGTTAAAAGGAGAAATTTGTTTTATCTATATGAGATGACTAAAATTAGTAATCTTTCAAATTCAAATAGCTGTTCAGTCCCTTGGTCCAGAAGTAACGAAATAAGTCATGCCGAGTACAAATTGATAGAATATTAAATATAAATCTTTTTAAGTCTAAAGTACTTTTTAGTTTAAGAAAGGGATCTTAGAGACTAAAGAAAAAAAACGATATTTAGATAATATTTCTTATATAGAAATCTGAAATCTAGTAAAAACTAGATTTATTAGAAAAATTTCAAATTTTTTTAAGAAAACTTTCTAAATACGAGTCTTATCAATCCAGATTTTTTTTTTCTTTTATCAAAGAATTATCATCAATTTAGAAATATTTGATCATCAATAATTGATACATACCATGAAATATTCTCTAACTTTTTTTAGTCTCAGTAACTTTTTTTTTCTCTTTTGGCATTTTCAATTCCTAAATTTGATAAACAACCACACAATATTGTCTTTTTCTAAATTTTTATTTGAAAAAGTTGATGATTATAAAAATAACAATGATATTAACTAAACTGAATGTACAGTGAACGCCACAATTAAGTCCCCCCTGGGAGCTAGAGCCTTAAGTATATGGTATATAGTGAAATAAAATCATCTGTATCAGATTTTATTTTACCTTTTCGGTCATTAAAATTATTTCACTATATACCATATAGTTAGTATACCATATACATAAGGGCATAAGGCTCTAGCTCCCAGGTGCCGACTTAATTGGGGCACTCACTGTACACTACTTAGGAAATGAATAATTGATCTTTGTTTTTATTTATATTCCCATTTATTTCTATTTATTTAATTTGGTTTTTCAAAATTTTCTCACTTTCATTAAATATATATATATAATTTTGAATAAATGATTCGTAAAGTTATAGCACTAATTGACATGGTTTCTTAGCGCCGGAACACGCAGCAACCGAGGCACTCTTACTGGAGGAACGAGCAACGCATTTGCCCATTCGACTGTCGACCACCGACCCACTCATATTCTCATCTCAGGCTATGAAGCAGACGATAAGGATCAAGTTCTAGAACATTTTGCAGTAAATATTAAATTTTAATTTTCAAAAAGATATTTTTAAAATAGATAAATAGCTTAGGATAGATAAATAATTCTATAAAGAAAAATAATAATAATTATTTATTAAAAAAAAAAAAATAAATAAATAAATAAAGTAGAAATAATTTCTTTTTAGGCCTAAGGATGATAATTAGTGCTTATTATTTAGATTAAATATAGTTGAATTTGAGGCTAGTAAATTTATTTTATTTTTATGCAAGACAAGACCCCCTAAAGAGAGCGAGGAATTTTGAAAGGGTCATATTGTGAGTAAAAGGGTAGGCATACATTCAAAATTTGAAACTGGACTTTTTTGGTTTTCATTTTTACTTCCTCTATATAAGAAATACATATAGAGAGAAAGTATTGCAATCATGTCAAAAATTCGATGTCGAGATTTTGGTTGATATACATGTTTTGAGGTCCCCTTAGTCCAAAAAAGTGGGTCCCGCAAATTGGTCTGTCCGTGTGTCTTTGTAACGATTTTAAGCATGAAGAAATTGAGCTACTGGATTGAAATTTTATATTTGAGTTAGGTATCCTCCCGGACACTCAAAATAAGCCTTTGAACAAAATCAGCCAAAAAGTACTAGTACTTTACTGATGTACTTTTTCAGTTTTTTTTTTTTTCGATTTTCTCAAAATTCCCTTCAACAATTTTGTTTAAAATTCATAATCAATTATTTTTAGATGCTCTTTAACAAATTCATATAAATCAACTATTTTTTAGATGCTTTTTTAAAAAGTATATCACTAAATTTTTCGGAAGAATTGTTTGAAGTACACTTTACTGATGTTTCAGTTTTTTTTTTCAAATTAACTTTCCGGCTCTTCCTTCCATAGAGCGAATGTTATGTATGTTTTGTATATTTGTATGTTAATTTCGATTCAAAAGGGGGCCCCCTTTGGAATTTTTACTCATTTAAAAAAAAAATTTTCCAATTCTATTGAAATTTTGTATTTATTTAGGATTCTCTATTGTGTATAAATTATCCAAATATGAGATTAACATTTTGAAAAATAACCAGTTTATTTCAAGCAGTCAACATTTAAAATACACAGAGCCTATGGAATTTTTAATCATTTGACTTTTTTACTTTTTTTTTTACATATGAAATTCAAGTGGTCAAGTTAACTAAAATGCTCTAGGAAACTAAATATATCTCGATACAAAAAATCTGGTCTGAACAGCACGGTGCACAACTTTCACTTACCGAAGGGTAAGTATAATGTGCGCCAGTCACACCAGATTTTTACTTTACGAAATATATAATGAGAAAGTTGACTATCTCGATGCTAAAATAATCTCTCTATACTAAATTCAGTGTCAAGATTTTAACCGAAAAACATGTTTTTAAATATATATATATATAACAGTACAACCCCTCTTATCCGACTTCGGATGAACTGTTCCTCGGATTAACCGGTCTATCCCATTAGTAATATAAAGTACATATATTTATCATAAATTATTTTGATTATTACATATATTATATCAATATATAAATTACTTTTCTTTGTGTTTTAATTAACCTGTGTGGTGCAACATTGTCCAATATGTTCGTTCACATGGTGAAGAGGGAGGGATGGAGTTTCAGAATTTGTTTTCTCGCTTGCTTCCTAATTTATTTTTCTACTACAAACCCTTGAGATCTCTTAAACTCTGGTGAGAGAGTTTGGAAAATTAAAACTTGTGATGAAAATTAATGATAAACAATTTTTCACCGAAATCTCGGATTGACCTGCCAAACGGGTATCCGACCAGGGTCTCAGTCCCGACCAGGACGTTTAAGAGGGCTTGTACTGTACAAGTAAAAAAAGTGGATCTAGCAAAATGTTCTTTCTCAAAAAAAAAAGTACAAAATATGAAATATACGCTAGGTACTCTCGTCTCATGCGTTTTTCTGATTGATAAATGAACGCCTTTATTTATTATTATATAAATGTTCAAAACAAGACGATTAAATTATTCGACAGACAAAAAATTTAAAATAAACTTCGTTTTCGAGTGTCCGTTGGTCTGGTGCAAAAAAAAAGCACATCGTCCTGAAATTATATTCTTATCCATTATCAAAAATATATTCACACGAAGTTTTAAATTAAATTTTTTATTAGCGTTTTATTATGGCTTTTTATAATTGTTCGGCGACAGGATCAATCGAAATATATTAATAAGCACAAAAAAATATTTCTATCATATTTTTTCTCTTTGACTTCCTTACATCATTTTTTCTTTCATAACTAATCTCTATTTATATATATTGTGATTTTAGCAATTCGGTCAAGTAACAGAAATAAGTGTAGATGAGTTTACTCCATCGGTAGTGTTGGGCTACTCAACTCGAAAGGAGGCCGAAGTTGCTGTTGCTAAAGGAAGAGCCTTCCAAGATCGATTGTTAAGTGTTACGTGGTCCCATGGAAACAATTCAGCAAATAGTACAGGTGGAGGTGGAGCTCCACCTGTATCTTCTGGAGTTCTTTCTGTGGGAGCTACTGCAAATTCTTCACCATCTTTACCTCAACCAACTACACGCACCGTCCTTAACAGGTAGAAAATGAATTACATCATCTATTTAAAAAAATACTTATTTTAATAATAATATTAAATTTTAGATTTCCTCCAAAAGTGGCTCAAAACAGAAATAAAAAACTAAGCGAAAACGAAAAACCCGAAGATATAACACAACAAACGGAAGAGGACGAGGTAATTAAAAAAAAAAATAATCTGCTTGCCATAAAAATCTAATACTAAAGCAACCCCTACACGATTCAATATTTATTTATTAAAATTGAGATGTATATAGGGTTTAATCAGCCCCTCATTGAGTACAAATATTTAAAAATAAAAACATTTAATAAAGGAATAAAGTAACGGAGTATCGACATCAGGCAGAGACACCACGACTTGGTCGGCATAATCCTCAGCAGACCCCAAGAGCTACCACCACACAACAACCAGCCAGCAATTCCCGCCGGAACCACGATCTGGACAAGCAATCCATGGGAAGCGAGTTTTAAACTCTACATGCACTAACTCTGAAAGAGTGCGACGTGATCGCCCTCCGGTGTGGCGGACAGACAAGCGCCCTATACCTGGCCGAGGGACCAAAGGACAGGATCTCACACAAATAAGGCGGAGAGCCAGAGCCAAGGACAGACTGCACAAAACACTAATATCGGTATCTGAAAAATTTTGGAAATTCCAAACCCAGAATTCCGGCGGCAAGATGCGAGACATGATCACGATGGCCCAGCTATCTCAAGCAGACATTGAAGGCCACCGTAAGTCTGCGTAAGGAGTGGGCATCGATGTTGAAAATACTGTCTCCGTATAAAAAATGAGGCTCTTGGTGTCCCCATTTTTGATCGGTCTGCCGAGGATTATGCCTACCAATATAATATATTGTATCAAAATATTTTGTACAATAGTATTACTTGGCCAACCAACAAGGTGCAATATTATTGCTTAATTAATTAGTTCGCGGGAGATACTTGTGCAGGAATAATAAGAAGACAAAACACAGAACTGAACTAGTATTGCGCAATATTGTATAAAAATCTGAAATCTAATAAATTGGCCAGGGACTGTATATCGGTGGAAAGTAAATATATGTCGAAACAAAAAACCTGGTGTGTCCACAATGATGGATATACAAGTTTCGAGGTCCCCTGGGACCAAAAAAAGTGGCTTAGGCAAATTTGATCAAAATTCTTAAATTAACTAATTTTTATATCCTTTTTAAAATCTCTATCAGTAAAATTTACTGTACATTTTACTAATACAGTATTTCAGATTTTTCAAATTCTTTTTCAGGCACTTTCTTCCATAGAGCCAATGTTAAATCCCTATGAGGATTTTCATGTTAATTTCGATTCAAAAGGGGGGTCCCCCTTTGGAAATCTTTATACATTTAACAAAATTTTTTCCGTGAAATGTTGTGTTTATTCAGGATTCTCTATTGTGTATAAAATATCTAAATATGAGATTAAAATGTTTGAAAAATAATCATACTTTATTTCAAGCAATCAACATTTAAAATACACAGAGCATATGGAAATTTTGAATTAATTGACTTTTTTACTTTTTACTTATGAATTGGAAGTAGTCAAGATTGCAACTAATTTGCTATGGGAAACTAAATACATCTCAACACAAAAAATCTAGTGTGAACAGTACCCTTCGGTAAGAGAAAGTTGTAAAGCTGTGCGCAAGTCTCACCAGATTTTTTTTTGAAGGTATAACTAATGCTATAGCTACCAAACTTGCTGTCTTATTATTCCACTGTACACCCCCCGTGTGGACTGGCCAAGGAATATTATTGTACAAAATATTGTTCAATATTTTGGCGTAAATATTGATCGTGAGGGGGCTGCTTTACCCTTACACCTCTTGTGAATCTATTCTTTCATTTACAACTTCATTTATTTAGTAAAAAAAAAAAATAATAAATATTTTCTTTTAGAAAATGGCGGAAAAAGCAGAAGAAACTATTCTTTTAGGAGATGAAGATGAAGAGGATGAGGATGGAGAAGTGAGATCTTGGCGTCGATAACCTTTTGACTTTTTTTTTTATACATTAAAAATATATAAAAAAAAATTTTAAAAGCTGTCATTTTCTTTTTATTTTATTTTAAATATTATATACTGTAGATTTAAAAAAGGACCAAAAAAAAAAACAAAAAACAAATCAACAGCGAAATTTTTGTACAAAAAAAAATTTTGAAAAAAGCCTAAACATTTTTTTAAAATTTATTTTAATAATATTTTAGTCTCTAGCATAATAATGAATGCTAATTTTTAATATATTTGTTATTTTTTATTGAAAGAAATATTCTTTCAAACTGCTATCAATTTTTTGTTGTTTTCAACATATACTATAGATAAAGTCTATCATATATTGATATGATATACAGTATATTGTCATGTATATATAAATGTATTCGCTATTAAATTATAAATTCACATTTTAATTAGATTTTGTAAATGTAAATAAAAATAATAACAAATTTTTCTTTATGAATTGAAAATTTTTCAAATGAAAAATAGATAAAATCAATTGTATTTTAGCATATTGTTTCTCAATATTTTATTTTATTTTAAATATGATCTAAAATCTGAATACTACTTTTATTTTATTTTTATTTTTCTTCAAATACTATTTTTATATATACACATTGTAATATTGGTGTCATCTAATTCTTTTTTATAATTTTTTGATCTATTCCTAAACGTTTTTGTTTCGGATTGTAGTGGCGTAGAATGATGAAACTAGTCCTGTCGACTTTCTCGTCATCGACATTGTAAAAAAAATTTCCCAATATTTTATAAAATAAATTGAAAAAAAGCGAAACAATATGGAAAAATTAATAAAAATTTGGATTGTATTAAATTTGATTCATTAATTTATGTTAAAAAAAAATTATGATTAAATAGGTGACTCCAATTTATATATGTATTTATTTTATTATTCAAGGGAAGCAATACGCTAGGATTAATTTTTAATCATCATCTGTACATAATATATGAAAACGCTCAAAATTTATTTAATATTACATTGCCAAAACTTGTTAAAAAAAAAAATATTACAATTTGTAATGTTCTGAAAACTAATCATTCAGACCATGAAATAAATATTATTCCATCTCTCTCATAGAATTATGTCTATCTTTTCGTAAAATTAGTTATAAATTAATGTTAAACGAAAAAAAAAAAAAAAAAAAAATGTTGATAAATCAATTAAATCAAAATAGATAAATTATTTATAAAAATGTATTTTATAAATAAATTTTTTTTTTTTTAAATTTACCTTCAACATTCATGATGATCCAAAATAACATAAATAATAAAAAAAAAAGAAAAAAAATGCAAGGGGATGCAGCCAATAATAAGAGCCTCGATTTTTCAAACAACCCTTCTGTCGAGTACCGGATTATACATAGTATAAGGATTTAAGAGTGTTTGAAAAATAAATAAGAACCGTTGGTTCTCGTAGAAACATTTTGTAAATTAAAATTAAATATACAAATTAAACACTAGGTTCTTTTTGCTCAGGGGCCCACATATTGTGGGTACGTGGTTGGCGACCACGAGCTGCCCGAGCTGGGACAGGCAGTCCTTCAGTTCTTTGTATGTCTGTCTCTTCCTTCCTCTTTTCAACAGACGTCTGGCCGTGCGACGGGCCGGCCTGTACTATTTCTTCCGGTCGCAAAAACGCATGATAGAGTTGGAGGAAAAAGTGATGTCCACCGATCCCGCATCGCGGGAATAAGGCGAGGACAGATGAAGGAAAAGAAGAAACTCTAGGTTATTTGTTTCAAAGGTTTTATTAATTAAAAATTAACACTTAATACGTATTTACTTGTCATCATCAGAAGTGATTACATATAACCAAGTGTTACATATAACCAATGTTTTTCATAATTACCTCATGGACCAACACATGATATATATATTCTTTGAAGTGATTACATTCTAATACATGAAAGTAGAGACATCATACTATATATATATATATATATATATTGATGATAATGATGGTAAAAATTTTTATATTTAAAATAAAATTTAATACTCAAAAAAAATTTTTTCTCTAATCTCGGGAGGGGGGGGATAATTGCCCCCTTTATTCCCCCTTGTATCCCTTGTTAGATTATGACGTCAAATGTAAGTCTCGCGCCAGTGCCATGCCTTTGAAAACTTGTGTGTTTTTTCATTTCTTTATGACGTCACATGCAAGTCTATCCAAATGGCATGTGTATTTGATAAGCCTTTTGTGATTGGCCGATAGTGAAACTGCTCTCACCAATCAGAGAGCTTCTTTTAAGCGGGTGTGCGGCATCAAGTTGCTCTCTCTGCTTGCCGTTATCCCATCAGTCGCCATAATGAGGGCAAGTGTTAAATATCAAATCTGTGCTTGTTTGATCCAATACAAGAAGCTACCTTTGATTGTGTTAGTTGAACCCACACTTTCCTCATGTTTGAACATTTACCTGAACACTCTTCACACCTTAACAACCTGAGTGATGACTACCAATCATCTCAACTGTCCTTCATTAACTCCATCGAAGGCTTCCTTCCAAACGCTTGCTTGCATCCAAATCCAGGTACCCTACGCCATCTTGCTTTCCTAATTATTTTTTTTATATTTACTTATTAAAACAAAAAACTAATTTACCGAACCTTTATTTATTACAAAATTATATTAATATATAATTTTTTTTAAATATTATTTGAAATTTCCAACCCATCCCACTCCCTTTTTTTATTTATAGATGGTATTAATATAACAAATGTAGGGCATAATTATTCTCAAAAATATTTTTGTTCCTTTCTTCTTTTCTGATGTTTATTACAATTTGGCTCCTATAAATCTAAACCAATCACAAGAGAATGACTTGCTTTTTCAATAATATTTCCAATTGTATTGATCTTTTATTAATTTATTACACTTTATTAAATATTCAAAGAGTATTTTTTATTGCTTATGAATGCTAGTATCCAAATAGAAAAGTTTTTTTTAATACTAACTGTAATCATTTATTAATCGTTCCCGTTGATTAAAAAAAAAAAGGGGAGGTAAATTTTCCCCCCTCTCCTAGACTTCCATTCATTGACCTTTCTCTTTATTATCTCCTCTCTTTATCTCTATTGTCTCAACACATTGATTGGATCTTCCATTCCTCCCAAAAGTCCTAATTTTTTCCAAAGCCTAAATTATTTTCTTTTACAATAATAAAACTTCTTTTCTTGTAATTATTCCAATTTGACTGCCATAAATCTAAGGCAATAAAAAAAGATACAACTCCTTTTTCAATAACATTTCCTATTGTAAATTTGATCTCTTTGACTCTATTAAATTTTCTAAGAGTATTTTTTAACATATTTTTTTTTTCTTTCTCTTACCTCTATATATATGTTAATATATAGAGAGAAAGTATTGCGATCATGTCAAAAATTCGATGTAGAGATTTTGATGGATATACACGTTTTGAGGTCCCCTGAATCCGAAAAAGTGGTTTTCGCAACATGATCTGTCTTCCTGTTCGTGTGTCTGTGTTCAATTTAAAACATGAAGGAATTGAGTTAGGAGGTTGAAACTTAATATTTAAATTAGGCAGCTTTTAATCAAAATCGGCCAAAAAGTACTATTGAATAGTACTTTACTAATGCACTTTTTCAGTTTTTTTCGTTTTTCTCAAAATTTGCTCCAATAATTTTGATTAAAATTCAAAAATCAATTATTTTTTAGTTGCTCTTTAAAATGTATATTTTCATTTTGGCATTTTGAAATCTTATGAAGACCACTTTACTCTTGTACTTCATAGGAAAAAAGATAGGTAGGATAGGTTGCTATGGTAACAAAATATAAATATTTTCCCATTTTTATACATTTTTTACTCATTCACAATTACACACACATTCACAATCTTTCGGCAACTCAGACCATATAAGACTTTGACGATAACCGTTATTAATTAATATACATATTGGGGGTCCAGGCATTCTTATTTAGACCCTGTTATGCAATAGTGTGTCAATCGCCAAAAAAATTAAAAATTGAGTTAAGCACGGTTGTTTCAAATGCTTAATTAATAGTTTCAAATGCTATAATTAATAGTATTTTTTATGAATTATGTCCTAAAAAAATTTATATTTAATGTTACTTGCACAATTGACAAAAAAATTATATATATTCAAGGGATGATAATTAGGCAGCCAAACACAAAAAACAAAATTTTTTTTATTTTTCTCTGTCGACGTTTCGAACGCTCATCGCGCTCATCATCAGGACAGATAGAAAAGTCATAAGCTTAGATGGATATAGCATATGGGCATATATAGATATTGATACACAAATAAATACTGATGATACATGGGGGCAAATAATATGAATATCTATACAGAATTTTAACAACTGTAAACAACAAAGGATTCCACAACAAAATTACAAGATAGGCCTTTTATAAATTATTTTACAATTCTAGTTAGGCGTTTGCTGTTTTTTAACCGATGACTTTTCTATCTGTCCTGATGATGAGCGCGATGAGCGTTCGAAACGTCGACAGAGAAAATAAAAAAAATTTTGTTTTTTTGTGTTTGGCTGCCTAATTATCATCCCTTGAATACATTCACATCAGCCATATCGAGTTATAAAATTATATATAATCTAATCAAAACAAAAAACTTTAATGTTAATTTTCTCAAATCTCGGTAGCTGCCGCTTGACACACTAATGCGTTACAGAGTCCATTTAAGCCATTTGGTTCCCATTTTTATAAATTTTACATCTTGAAATTCGAATATAGCGTACTCAGGGGCGTACCGAGACATCTGGGGCGTCTCTAGAAGAGGGGGCCTATATAAATTTTGTACCAGAGATGTATACCTTGAATCCCCCCCCCCCAATTTTATCTTTCTCCCCCCCCCTCAAGACAAATTTTCAATAATTTTTTTTTTTTAATCTAAATTTTTTCTGTTTTTGTCTGATGTTTATAAATTTTACATATTATTTCTAATATCTCCCTGATTCTAATGCTCCATACTACCCAGAACTAAATATATGCACAACTTTTAATTATCGATGCTAACAGAAATGTATGTGCTGTGCAACATTTCACCAGATTTAAAAAATCTGATGTGACTGGCGCACTTCACACAACTTTCTCTTACCCTTCGGTAGAGAAAGCTGTGCACTGTGCTGGTCACACCAGATTTTTTGTGTCGAGATATATTTAGGTTCCCATAGCACCTTAGTTTCACACCAGCATTTTAAATGTTGACTCCTTGAAATAAACTATGGTTATTTTTCAAAATTTTAATCTCATATTTGGATATTTTATACACAATAGAGAATCCTAAATAAATACAAAATTTCATAAGAATTGGAAAAAAAATTTTTAAATGCGTAAAAAGTTCCAAAGGGAACCCCTTTTGAATCGAAATTAACTTACAAATCCCTATAGGAAATTAACATTAGCCCAATGCGAGGATAAGGTGGAAAGTGAATTTAAAACGCGTAGAAAGAGAGAGAAGATGAGTGGCATGGGCGTAACTAGAGAATTTGGCTGGGGGGGGCTTTGGACCAGCCATCCTCGCTGGGGGGGGGGGCATGGGACCAGCTATCCTCCGGTGGGCCTGGAAAGCCCCATATTTTCTCAATTTTTCTTTGGGCAAGGAGCTTTCTGGGGGGGGCGGGGGCAGGCACCCCCTAGTTACGCCCATGATGAGTGCGAGATAGATATAGGGATAGATATAGGCACTGGTGTCTGTCCTCTAGGCAACACATTTTTCTCCGAAACAATTAAAGACAGAAATAAAATTAAAAAAAAAAAAAAAACATTTTGTCTCCACATATATTTAAGTTCCGGCCAAGGGCGGATACAAGGCCCCCATTAATTACCCCCCGTAAAGGGGGTAATTACCACCCACCCCCCAAGATTTGAGAAGAATATTTTTTTTCGGGAAAAAATTTTATTTTTAATGTAAAATTATAAAAATTAATACTTAAAAATTTGATTTGTATATCTATTCTGGTAAACAAGTACAGAATGCGAATCTCGGGGGGATGGTGGTGGTGGTGGTGGTAATTACCCCTTTTACGGGGGGGGGTAAAGAGGGGGCCCTTGTATTCGAAGAGAAAAAAAAATTCAAATTTCTATATATTATTACAAATTATTAGAAAAGAAAAAAAAATTGTATCCTTTTTATTATAAAAAAAATAATTTCTTAAAAATATGTTTATTTTATTTAAAAAAAAATTTTAACAAAAATGAAAATTGCTTATTTTTCGTAAAGTATTAATATAAAATATATATATTATATATAAGAAATAAAAAAAAAAACTAATTCTTTTGTTATTTCTCCTAAATCATAAAAAACAAAAGACTAATATAAGACTCTACATTCATTTATTGAAATTTGAATTTGATTTGAGATGAACACGTCGAGAGCTGGTCGACCAGTCCCGTCAGGGACTGATTTTTGGGGAGTAGGGAGGTGAAGGGCCTCTCACCCCCAAACATTGGGAACCGGCTTAATGGCTTCGAGCTAGATACCGGTACACATGGGTTGGTGCGTGTCAGCGTGCACGATGCACCAGGGGAAAACAACCGGAGAATGTTTTTTTTTTTTTGTAGGCTATTGAGAATTTTTTTTATGGCATAACCTTATTGAAATTTGACAATTATTTAAATAAAAATTTTACTTAAAATTCGAATTATTTATATTATTAAAACATTAATTGCTAATTTCATAAAAATTATGAAGCGGAGACTAATTTCAGATTTTTTTGAAAATAAGAAAGCAGGTAAAATTTGAAAAAATTTTTAAAACTAGTGAATCAATTACTTAAATACTTTTCCATTTAAGAATTAGATTGTGAAGTTGGACCTTCAGAATCAACAGATTGTGCTAATAGGAATAGTGAAGAAGACAAAGAAATAGTTAATCTCACAACTGAAAAGATAAATTTTTTAAATTTTTTTGTATTAAAATCGAATTTCGTTTTTTCACGTCGTAGCCAGGAAAGAGGGGGGAAGGGGTTTCGGAATCTACATCTCCCCCACCCGAAATTTATCTTTACTTTCTCTTAGCTCTACAATTATGATAATATATATATATATATATATAAAAAAAAGTATTGGATTCATGTCAAAAATTCGATGTCGAAATTTTTATGGTTCTTCACGTTTTGAGGTCCCCTGAATTCAAAAAATTGGTTTTCGTAACATTTTCTGTCTGTCTGTGTGTGTGTGTGTGTGTCTGGCTGGGTTCAATTTAAAGCATGAAGGAATTGAGCTATGAGGATGAAATTTTATATTAAAGTTACACATCTCCCTGGACCGAGAAGGTCCGATGTCGGCGGACCCGAGCCATTGGGGGGGGGGGATGGCAGGGGCCGAAGACCCCCATCTAGGCGCTCCGGCCGCCTAAGAGGCAGTGGCGTACCGAGGGGGGGGGCGGGGGCGGTCCGCCCCACGCCCCGAGCCGGCATAGGCCCCCATATATTTATAAAAAAAAAATTTAATGAAAATTTCCTTTTGAAAGGCCCCGGGGCCCTCAGGGCTCAAGTAAAAATGGGAAAATTTAGATAAAAAAAAGAAAATTTAATAAAAATTTCCCTTTGAGAGGCCCCCGAGGCCCTCAGGGCTCAAGTAAAAACAAAATTTAATGAAAATTTCTCTTTGAGAGGCCCCGGGGCCTTCAGGGCTCAAGTAAAAACAAAATTTATTGAAAATTTCTCTTTGAGAGGCCCTGGGGCCCTTGGAGCTCAAGTAAAAACAAAATTTATTGAAAATTTCTCTTTGAGAGGCCCCGGGGCCCTTGGGGCTCAAGTAAAAATGGGAAAATTTAGATAAAAAAAAAACAAAATTTAATGAACATTTCTCTTTGAGAGGCCCCGGGGCCCTTGGGGCTCAAGTAAAAACAAAATTTATTGAAAATTTCTCTTTGAGAGGCCCCGGGGCCCTTGGAGCTCAAGTAAAAACAAAATTTATTGAAAATTTCTCTTTGAGAGGCCCTGGGGCCCTTGGAGCTCAAGTAAAAACAAAATTTATTGAAAATTTCTCTTTGAGAGGCCCTGGGGCCCTTGGAGCTCAAGTAAAAACAAAATTTATTGAAAATTTCTCTTTGAGAGGCCCTGGGGCCCTTGGAGCTCAAGTAAAAACAAAATTTATTGAAAATTTCTCTTTGAGAGGCCCCGGGGCCTTCAGGGCTCAAGTAAAAACAAAATTTATTGAAAATTTCTCTTTGAGAGGCCCTGGGGCCCTTGGGGCTCAAGTAAAAACAAAATTTATTGAACATTTCTCTTTTAGAGGCCCCGGGGCCCTTGGGGCTCAAGTAAAAATGGGAAAATTTAGATAAAAAAAAACAAAATTTAATGAAAATTTCTCTTTGAGAGGCCCCGGGGCCCTTGGGGCTCAAGTAAAAATGGGAAAATTTAGATAAAAAAAAGAAAATTTAATGAAAATATCCCTTGGGGTTCAGGGATATACGGTATTTTAAAAATGTTTTTGTGTATGGAGGAGAGGGATATTAAAAGATGACCACCCCCCCCCCCCCCCAAAAAAAAAAAAAATTCAATATAAGGCCCCCTCTTCTAGTTCCGCCCCAGGCCCCCAACTGCCTCGGTACGCCTCTGCAAAGAGGGGCTGCGCGTCTAGTCAAAACCCCC